>JAAEAF010004117.1:0-68971 GCA_011037195.1 Triatoma infestans | reverse complement strand
GTATATATATATTATATGTATGTATATATATATTATATGTAAGTATATATATATTATATGTATGTATATAATGAGTGAAAGAGAGGTAGTGATAGAATGGTAAGAAAATACGAGAAAAGAAATTGAGAGTCAACTTGGAGACACATGCTATTCTATTATTATTGTTTATGTTTTTAATACACAAGTATTAGAATTCCATTGCATGGTTCAGCAGAATCTTATTTCAGAATTACGGAATTGTCTTGATAAAAATTTAAGGTTTTTTATCAGATTTTTCATACAGTAAACTTACGAGAATTATATTATCCGAATTCGTTATATCCATTTTCATATCTAATTTTTACCTTTTGAAGAGAAAATATTATATTGGTGACATTTTTTTTTCTTTCTCCTACTTTTAAATGAGCAAGTGTTGCAACCTTATAAATTTTTCATCGGAAATAGATGTTTTGGATCTTACTGCTGTCAGAAAAAAAACAAACTAGGCTAAGGTCGGAAAAGGAATCCCAAAATCTAGCGCGTTTACTAAAGGTTTCTTTGTTACCTATATATTTTTATTTTTTCAAGTGTAGGGATGGGAGTGAGGTGATTGAATGGTGTTATAATGTTGATTGGCCATTCTTTATAATGTAAGTAAATTTTTAATTAATATCTGTTTGAAAAGTGATTGTAAAAACAACTGGAATCAATACAGAACGGTGATCCGAACTTAAAACATGGAGGCAGCAGTGGGATCCCTGGGGTCAATTCATATTCGCAGTTTATCATCTTTTTTTTCTACTATAACCATGCTGTTAATCCAATCTGTTGGACCAGTTTCCTTCATAATAATTCCTTTGGTTACCATATCTTCGTTTTCCACTCTCAAGGGGTTTCTTAAGAGAATTGGTATTCTTCTAGGCTTCTGTTTCGTTGGTTTTGCTTGTGGGTCGAGCTGGCAGGCACCCCAATTCTGAGAAACAGAATTCAAAATTTCTGAACATTTCTGTCTTTTTAACGGGTATTTTCGGGCCGTTTGCTTCAGTGAGACATAATTTGGCGTTGACTTTCAACAGACCAAGTGTCAGACTGAATTCTGCAGATATTATAGGTGGTTCGTTACTATCTACCATCCAGAATTTTAGGGTCTGTTCCTTGTGTCCGCCTGTACATTTTAGTACCACTTCAACCAAGGTTGTGATGATTTGTCCTCCATAGCAGTACATCCGAGTAAGCGACTTCTCAAGTTCTAGATGTCTGTCTTGTACAATCTTATTGAGATCTTTAAGAGCTATCACGTTGCATTATGCTCGCGTGTCTAGTTGACATCGTAGATAGAAAATTCCTCACTATTCACAAACGACAGCTCTATAAGCCACTGCTTTTTATTTCGTGCACTGAACTGAAAAAGAGATTCTGAAGTATTTCTTTTTGCTTCGCTATCGCTATCGTTATTAAATATTGCGAGCAGGATTACAAAAGAAGTTATAAAATTTCTGAAGAAATGTTTCGCTTGTCATGGGATCCCACGAGTCTTAGTGAGTAACAACGCTCAGCAGTTCGTTAGTTTTGAGTTTGCTCCTTTTAATCATATAACATCCTCGCCTTATCACAGCAGAGGCAATGCCTAGCTGAATCTGCTGTGAAAATCGCAATGTCATAAATGCGAAAATCAAAGGTTGAAGGCTCAGATTTCTGGTTAGAAGGAGGAATACACCAGGTACAGGAATAAACTCGAGTCCTACCCAGAGATTATTCAATATAGAACAGCTCTCCCAGAACTGACAGGAAATATGCATCCCCGACCGGTAGAAGAAGTGAGAGAGAACCTTAATCTTAGAGAGAAAAAGATGAAAAAACGGTATGACGAAGAAGCAGAGATCTACCTCGATTAGAGATTGGAGAAGGACTTAAGATTAAGTTGCAGCCCAAGTTACCAAGTTAGAATTCAGGGAGAGTAATGGGACAGCTGAGCTCGTGGTCCTATAGTGGGAGGTCACAAGTACCGAAGGAACAGAGAGTTTATAAAGCACGCAAAGGATAATTGCTCCAACACAACGGAGGAAAATAAATCTCTATCGAATTGTTCCAACATCATGATCAAAAATAAGTCACTCCCGTCTAAGCAAAAGGATATCTGGAAGGTTATTGACGCAAGAGAATTACTGACTTCGGAACTTCTCAAAAAAGGGAAAAGCTGTTTCAGATGTTATTAAATCACTTCATAAATGATTTAATTATAGCTAAAAAAAAAAAATTGTTGAGCTTTAGTATTTTGTATGTAGAATCATAGTTGTTGAAATTTAAAAAAGTATCTTGAACCTTATATATTGCCTTTATTTATTCATTCTTAACCTTCCATTAGGCGCGCATATAAATGGGACATGAATAGAGCAGAGTATCTGAGAGATACATCAAGTAATTTTAAGCGATGATGTTCAGTAAATTCCAAATTTTGCCAAATACAAGTGTAAAATGTTAAAAATATAAAACGCACCATTATGAATTTCGATGTTTATTTTGTAAATAATATTCACAAATACAAAAAAACAAAAGCTAAGAAAAAGAATATTTTTTTTTTTGTTCAGTTTTGCTCTCAAAGATTTAAGTTCAAATACTAAACAAACAAACTACTCTGAACCTAGCAAACTGCATTTCATACATACTTGATTCGAATGTTGAAGGCAAATTATTTTTTACAAAATGTGCATGAGTATTTTGTAATTCTGGTTCTTTTTTCCTCGAGGCAGTTTCTGCACCTATTTTTTCTTGGCATGGCAGGGTCGACTACATTCGCCTTGTCTGCATTTTATTAGTTTTTGTTGGAGCGAATCGGGTAATCCCAAAGCGGATTTACTCCTAGGAACTACTTGCTCTTGCACCAGTTCATCTGCTAGTTTTCTTAGAAAGTGCCTTCTACTTTTTTTCTTGAGTTGTTACTATTATATAAAACTTGGGAGTTAATACCGGCAACGTTCAAAATGTAGGAAAAAACTACCATCGGCCAGCGCTTTGAGTTTCTAGCCACACTGTAGGTCTCACAGAGCTTGTCAACTGTATCCACTCCCTCCACCCTTGGTATTTTATAGAAAGTTATTATCTGTGGCTTATTTTCTTCCCGGGTAGCTTCATCTATACTCCCATCGTTATGTAAACTTGCAATCAGTATTACAAATTTACCTTTTCTTGGTGTATAAGAGACTAGCGTAACCTCTTTCCTGAAACCAAATAAACTACTTTTTGGCGCACGTTGTTTAGATATGTTGAATTCGGATGGTATTTGTACCTTATTATTTTTTATTGTTCCTACATATGACAATCTCTTTGCAGCTATTTCTTCTAACAAACTGAAATCGTTGAACCAGTTGTCAGCTGTTATATTGCGCCCTGTGCAATAAATAGGTTCGCAAAGTCTTTTTACCACATCTCGAGGCTTGTTACTGACTGCAAATGGTCCATCCGGTTGTAACCCTGCATAGATCTCCAAATTGTAGGAATAGAATGTTCTCGAATCTGTGAGAGCATAAATTTTTATTCCGTACTTTCTTGGCTTTGAGGGAATATATTGTACAAAAGCACATCTCGCACGAAAACCAGCCAATGTTTCATCAATCGTCACATTTTCCCACAGCGAATAGCATTTTTGGCAATTCTTCACAAAACGCTCAAAAACTTATCTGATAGAAACGAACTATTTTCTTTCTTCCCGTGTTTCTCTATTATCAAGTCTTAGGCATCTCAACAAAAATCTGAATCTTTTAAGCGACATTAAAATTTTAAATTTGTCTACATACTCCCACAATTCCTCAACATTTAACCAATTAGGACGGAAAACTCCAGCCAAATAGAGGAGCACTATAAATGCTTTGATTTCTATTTCATCATTGGAAGTGCATCTCGTTCACGGGCAAATTGTGCTTTTACGGGAGAAATGGGTTCATTTGTGTGAATTACAATTGATTCTAAGATTGTATTGTCTATCAAACATTTCCATGTTTGAACAATTTCTTCATTTTTCAACTACACCTGGAAGATGGAGAAGAATATTTTGTTTAGAATTATTTTGTTTATTATAGGGATTTTTATACCAGCGCCAGGAATTAAAAACTTTGTTGTTTTGTTTTTGCACAGCTATGAAACATTCGGAATTCTCCTCATTTTCATCACTATCACTACAATCATCCCTCGTCTCAGTCTCAGAATTACTTACTCTCTTTTCCATATGTTCGCTCGCATCCGTATCGCTATCTAATCTAAACTTGTCTTCCTCACTTTCATCCATAAGAAATAAATTATGAACTGCTTCAATGTGTTTGAGATAGTTTAAGTCGTACATAATTTTTTCATTGTCCATATCGGGAACTGAAATCATGGAATCAAAGAACTACAAAACTTGGAAATATTTCTACAATTTTGATTTAATACAGTCGCTGCTAATTAAACTTTAAATAGCCAATGTCTTGTGATGTTTTTATGCGAAAGAAACTTTTTAACCGTCAGATCAAAACAATTCAAATTCAGTCTCCAAATGCAAATCCTACATGTGTGTAACAGTTCTTCGTATTACATTTCATGAGAAATAAATATTAATTTTAATTAATCTAGAAAATCACACACGTCCCATCAAACGTGTTAATTAACCTCTAATTAGATTTTAGTTTGTTGCATAGATATGTGGCTTTAACAATAATATATATACGGAACAATGATATACGAGGAGGAAGGAGGTTCCGAGTTTGGGTCCAGTGCTGCCCCTTAGATTTTTTTTCCTAGAGGCCTCTACAGTTCGCTGTTCAGTGATGCTGGCAGTGCATTGAGAAGGCTCCGAGCGCCAACGACCATAGATGTTGACGAGCCTTAAATTAAAAAAAATAATATTGATTTTGGGGAACGTTGTGATCGTTATTTTAGTTGTCGTATATAAAGGATTGCTGGACATTTATATGTAATAAAGATTAACATTAAAGTTCACAGTTAATTAATCCTCTTAGTAGAACATAAGATAGAGCTATCTAGTGCGGGTGGTATATATATATATATATATATAGATCTATATATACGTTCTGTTGCCAACTGGCCCATCAGCACTCTGTAAATTCATATTTCTAATTTCTAGAAAATACACAGAATGGAGCTGCAGATAACAGTTTTATGAAATTTTTTTTGGATATCCTGATTATTTAAAAATTAAATTGCCTGTTATGAAACACTCACACTACTTTCTTTTATTGCAACTGACATATTTCTGATTAACAATTTTCATCAAACTAATGTTTTGTTACCTTCACTAATATGCTTGTAGGAGGAGTTCGCTTTAATAGGCATATCAGAACGAAGTGTGAATCCCAATTTCCCAAACAACATAGTTGTTGGGTATACGTGTAGTTGACATCATCTGAAAGGGAGTGAGTAAAAAGCATATCCATTACCATCTGAAAGATTCTTGTTGCCAGTGTTTGTGCGAAGAAAGTAGTCTTCTTTTAATGTGTCCAATATATATATATATATATATATGTGTGTGTGTGTGTGTGTAGAAATATATATATATGATGGTGAGCTAAAGTTTTCCTGTTCCTCACTAAAGGAGTTGCACCTAATCAGCCATCTCTGGTAGACCTGGCAGATGGTGTTTTAAGCTAGAATAGCCAAAGAGACGCGAAGATCCCAGGAGAAGAGGCTAGTACATACGTATAGTAGTACACTACAGTTTAAAGCTTCACTTCGCTTTAAGAGCGATGTGGCTAATTAGAACATTTGCTTGTCCTACTCTTCTTATGAAGGCTCTCTGGCCTGAAGGGGCTTTTTGCAGAGAAAACGAGTGCAGTTTATTGCTTTTGTACGCAGTTTCTTGAATAACTTGAGAATTGTTGTAGATTCCTCAATAGCTTTAAGCCCTTGAGTGTCCGAGCTGGATGTTTTCTTTTAGATCGCTTGTTTGGGTTGCTTGTTATTCATCTATACGATATAGTAGGCGCAACAGAAGGTTTAATGCGTAGTTGCGTCTAGTTGATTCGACTGGTACCAGTAACATGGAGTCCAGCGCATGTGTGGCGAATTTCTTCAACAAAAGATTGATTCCATTACAAAAGAATAGGCATGTGGCCGGGCTAATATTACTGGCAGCACAGTCCTTAAATGATCTACTGGGAATTATTATGTTTTCTATAATTTGTGTGCCTATTTTAAATTTTCTTAATGACTAATTTCTTTCATCTTTGCCGATTATTAGCTGAAAAAGCGAAGAATATTGTTAATAAATGATAACTACCCAGACCCAATATTAATAAAGGCTTTTGTTATCAGGAAATACTCATTTGTACAAATTAATTTTGATTATTCGAAAATCATTAATATTTATATAGTTTATAAAGTCAGATTTCTATAAGAGAATCACACAGTAATTCTACTGGTATGAGAAAGTATGAAGAGCCTAAAATATTGTATAAACAATGAATGACTAAGTAAAATGGAGGCTTCATTCTGTTCCTTTGCGCGTTGTATCGCCCGCCCACCAAGTTTTTATTTTAACACAGTATGATGAAAAGCAAGGCAAAACTTTTATGGTTTTTCTTCCTATTTGCGTACACCAAACGACTTGCTGAATTGCTCGTTAATATTCATTGAAGAAAAAGGAAAAATATCAAGGACAAAGATCAATGGGGGGATGGCGGGTGGAAGGGAGGAAAAGAGAGAAAGTATGAAAGAGAGAGAGAGAGAATATGAATTTCCATCGTTGAAGTGGAAAATATTTTGTGGCACATTATATTGTGTTTTGTTGTAATATGCTTGAAAAAGTTTTTCGTTATGACTTTATTATTTACTTTTTTTTTTACCTCCATCAACTCTAGTATATTTAATAAAACTAATAACCCAAGTTCTTTAGAATCAAGTCCTTTTAAAACTAATAAGATCATCCGATTATTTTTATTACTTTGTCCATCTGCTGTAAGAGAAATTACTCTGGGATTATATTTTCTAAATTTTTTTTCACTGGAAATGTTTATTGAATATCTTTTTTATATCAAGAAACATTTTTAACGGATTCTTTATGATTGATATGAACAGCAACTGGGAAAATCATTAGAGACTGTGGCATGAAAATTTTGTTCGAAATCTGCACCCGGAAATCTTTTTTTTCATATTCTAAACGATTTCAGATGTATGCATGCTCCAATAGATTTTTGTGGTGATGAGAGTTAATGAATTGGTCATAGACATGATTCATTAGTATATTATTAAAGCAAAAATTACTGCAAGAACTTTAATGAAATAATAAAAAGAATAGCCTAAGGCTAATAGAGCTGAGCGGCGTGACAGACTAAGCTGGTAGAGTGTTGCCTTCTTGAAAGTTAAAAATACTCAAGATACATCTTCAGCGAAAAACTCCGTCCCTTTATGATCGAACCAATTCCTCTTTTTATTCCTCTAAGAGTGAGTATGCAGGTCTTGACTCCTTACGGTATAATGTAATGTTAAGGTAGTTATGGCAGACGGTATTGCTACGCTTCCTGTAACGAATAAGTGGATATCTGTGTAGATGAGTCCAAGTTGTAGGTAGATGTCTGTCAGTCCATATTATAGACCTTTATTTTAAAATATTTCCCGGAAAAATTTGTTTTGAGTGGTTAGGTTTCCTGGGATGAGCAAAATGCATTTGCCGAATATGCTATGTTTCTAGTATGTAAACAAAATCTCTAAAAAAAAGGGAAATCGCAGCGAATTCAAATTTCTTTTTCATTTTAACCATTCATCGTATCTGACAGGAAGGTTTCGATCAGAATATATAAATCGATTTTCTCTATAATCACTTCAAAGTTTTGCTTCAAATTTTGTCTACTGACGCACTTAAATGATATTTAAAACATTTTTCATGGAAAATTGATTGCTTCAGGGTTATAGTAGAGCTGCAACGTTTAGCTTTCGTGTAGAATGGCACTTCCGTAGAAGGACCTGTTCTAAGAACTAAATAGTTTTTAAAGTTAGTTTAAAAACATGGCTAGAATTCCAAGTTTAAACAAAATTGGTTAACTGAAAATGCGACTTCTCAGAACAGGTGTCTTGAGTTTTATTGGGAATTGTCTTAAAAACGGCTCCAAAATGTTCTTTTTACTTGAAATGCTTACTGCATAGATGTAAACCTATCTCTTTTTTTACTTTCTCTTACTCCCAGTAAGAGGAAGTATTGTAATCGTGTCAAATTTTCGATATCGAGTTTTCACTGAAAATACACGTTTTAAATTCAAAAAAGTGGTTTTTAGAAAATGATCTGTGTAATATAACATATATGTGAATAGCATTGCTCAAAACCGAAAAATCGTAGGAAGTGCAACTTGATATTCTTTTAGGCATCACCATGGGATCCGACGGTACGTTGCTTGTCAAGATTCCTAAACGAGAAGTACGACTCTTGGTATTTCCTTTCTGTCGCGCATTGTATACGCGAATGACCTTCAACTTTGAGAACCAAACTTCCCCCTACTACGCGAAAAGAATGGTACCACATTACTGATTTTTTTTTTTTTCCACTTTTTTGGGATTTTTCGAACATAGCTTCAGCGATTTTTATCAGCTACTCATACAACTTTCATTTGAAACATTTCTCCGGGAAAATTCATTTAATTTAGAAATTAAATTTTTCAATTTATCAATTTTAATTATAATAATTACAGTAAAAAGATATCAGTAATGTTTCATAGTAGATTTTTATTATTCTGTGAGTAATTTTCCTTTTCAGAATTTTGAATAAATTTTTCCAGTCATACGAATGCCAGTCATATGTGTACTTAATCTTTTAAACCATTTCTTCACGTGCCACGTCTTAGTATTGTTTCAGTTTTTTTTTTCAATAATTTAAAGCCGATAATTAAATTTGTGATGTAAATGTGTTTCACTGCTATAACTTAATTCTGAAATAGCTTAACTTAATCGTGTAGGTAACTGCTCAGAAAGATTTTAGTTCATTGCATGAGGTTTCATATAATTCTCCAAGTCTTCTCTCCAAGAAGGGTCGTCTTGATATGAAGATGAGCAATTTCGTTTGAACAACAGATTTCTATTGCTCCTTGGTCCAAGTTTTAAGAGCGAAGATTGAGCATTCGTAGCATTTAGTAGCTAAACATTATGAGAAGAGTATAAGAACTTTGGCAACCGCACTTCTGAAAACTGCAGACATTGCAGAAGACATTACAAATAATTACTTAACAGAAATTACACGTAGGAAAAGTTAGAATTATATTTATTCTCGTTAACTTCTTTTCCTTCTTGAAATCTTGAGAGCTTTTCTTATTTATTTGTTTGCTTTTATTACCTTCAACTTTGTTTCTCTGGAAATTGCATAAATGGAAGAACTTCTTTTTCAGACGATCTGTATGACCGTCTGTAAGAGCTCAACTCTTTACCACCACCGCGTTTGAAAATAAGGTTTACGTCAAAATCCATACCGAAAGCACGATTTTATTGAATGTTTTTTTACTTGAGTTGTCGGCGCTGTTCTAGAATGGTTTCTCTGGAGGTTTCTGAGGGGGCTGCAACGTTAATTTTTCCTCTAAAGGATAATACCATTTCAGTACAATGTACCAGAGCCCTCCAAAAATCATTTTTGCAAGAAAAATGTTTCAAATAAAAGTGATAAGCTTGTATGTATTTAAAGTAAAGTTTGCGTATTTTAGCGGAAGTTTAAAGAAAATCTTGGAGCCATTTTGGGATAGTATCACGAAGAACAGGAAATAAAAATTAAAGTCGAACCTGGTGGTTGACGGATTTTTACTGAAACTCTGGGTCAGGTGCGGTGATGATGCCTTAAATGAAATATTAAACATGAGCTTCCTGAATTGTAAAATAGTTTCAGTGTGATCTAGTATCTATCTGTGATGTGGTTGGCATTTGTTTGTCAGTATATGTGCTGGTACTGTTTGGAGTTACCATGGTAACCGCTATTCTGCCAGACACCTCCTATCTCTCAACGTTAGTCTGACATTGGTGCAATTGGAATCGTTTCACCGATTGGCAGACATAGACCATCTTCAATGCCCCCTTATCAATTTCAACTCACCAGAATTGATTTGTCCACACCTCGATATAGAGCTCGCGTATAAATTAAAAAAAAAACTATTGCAGTTAAAAAATAATTTTCACTTTCTGTTACTACTGTAGGAGGACATTTTGAGTTTATAGCACATTAAGTAATATATTAATTATTGAGATATTTTCATGGCACTGCTTGAGTTCAAGTTTGAAGAAAATTATTTCCGCTAAAAGTAATTATATGGATTTCTGTGACCTCATTAAATTGCCTCGACAAGCTTTGCTGGAAAATGATCATGGCGATCTCAGTGTCAGTTACATTCAGTTAGTTTTTATATCCCGGTGATAGCGAACCTATGGCACGTGAACTAAAAAAATGGAATTTATGAAAATTATATTGGCTCGTGAACGATTTCGAAACGATATTTGTTAGTTTCTTCACAAACGGAACAACATACAAACAGACCTCATAAGCATACAACTTCTTAGCTGTATCAACGAATTTCTACAGACACATTATGCTCAATTGTTAGCACTGGTTGATAAAACAAAGGACAATATTATTCAATGCGTATTGAAGTCGCGCCATGATTTTGTTACTGACTGGTTTTGTCCGTTTGATGGCCATATCGCTTTCAAATATTTATACATTAAAATTGTAATAATTTGGTTTTGATAGTATTAAAATTTGTATCGTTTGGTTCTGAAAATTATTCACAATCTACTTATTAATTATTATTATAAAGTACATTATATTTTATACAAAAAAGTGTGAAAAACTCAAAATAGCTAATTATAAAGGTACAATAGGCAAAGGTAAATGCAGTCTGCTAGTGTTTGGCTCATATATATATATATATATATAGAGAGAGAGAGAGAGAGAAAGAGAGAGTATAATACGAAATAATTCTTAGTTTTAATTTGTTAACTTAAAATATTGACTTGCTAAATTGAAACATTAAAACATTGAATTTGTTGTCCAAAATCATAAAGAGAAAATTAATAATTAAATCGAGTGAAAGTGAAAGAGAAGTAAACAAATACAATTTCCTAAAAGAAAAGTAATGTCTTCTAAATTTATAATGCGATATGACAAAATAAATACAATAATAAATACCAGATGATCCCCAGAATTTTACTTATTATAAACAATATTAATGCAATCTATATGGTTAATAACGACCGAACATTGAACAAAATATAATTTCAATAATAGAATTAAGTACGAGTGAATTTCTTTAAACTTAAGTCTTTATGTACTAATTTAGATTCCCCATAGAAAGACTTACTCAGGGAATTTGGCGTTCTGCAGCTATGCCAACCTAACGACACAAAGAACACTTACACTGACATCTCCAACATTAGCACAATATATATGATGCAAGGGAAGGTGATATTTCCAACTATTCGGGTTTAGCGTATATCCCCTGGCTGAAACTCTAACTCACCACTTTACACAAAACAGAATAGCAATTAAAATTTTATACAAAATATAAAATATAAGACGAGTACATTCCATGTGGGCCAAACAATAAATCTTTTCAGCTCGCAGTGAATATCTAACAATTTCATACTAATAGTTTTCTTCCTTTTAAATTAATTAATGAACTTTGGTTCAATTTTCTTTAAATAGGACGTTTGAGGGGGGGGGGGGTTGTTCGCGTCCGAAATTATTCTCATTCGCCCCCTGGATAACCAATTAATCGAACGATATCAGAGCCTTTTTGTACTTGACGTAAAAAAGGGCTGAATAGTCACAGTCATGCCGTAGGAACACAAACAGAAAACTTAGGACGCTATTAATCAGTTTAGTTTTTAAAATTTCAAAAAAATCTTTATCCTAACGATAAACAGCAAATTCTTGGCTTCTTTTTTTAGGAGGTAGATGGTTCTTCTTTCTGAGATTTCAAGTATGTCTTGATTTAAATGCAAAGTAGGATTTGATGAAAATAATTTCGGGCGTGGAGAGGCAAAAAACTTGGGACGCTTAAGATTATTAATCATTTTAGTTTCAAAATTTCAAAAAATCTTTATCCTAACGATAAAAAGCAAATTCTTCTTCTTCTTCGATACGTGTTATAGAAGATTCTCGTCTTTTTGAGGTTTCTAAATATCTCTTAATTTGAATACAAAGTAAATCATTAATGAAAATGATTTATGAATTTATCATAAATATTACCTGTAATTTTCTTGATGATTACAATTTTCCTTTTCAACGTTTGTACTTATTTGATATTTGATCCGCCATATAGCATGCATATTCATTTTGTTCCTGGCCAGTCTCGGATTTTCATCCAACGTCAGTGCAAATTCACCATGTTCATCTAGAGAGTTTACTTGAACGCACGCACTGTTTCTGTTAAACTCACACTTATTGGTTTGTTGGTTGTATGTATGTGGGGAGGTTATAAGGCAACCAAGACGAAAACCCCACAACACCCAACATATTGCCGCTTTCACATACATAGGGAACGAGGCTTACAAACTGACAAACTTATTCAACAACTAGGCTTGAGAACAGCAACAGTATACAACCAACAAACCAACACGTGTGAATTTAACAGAAACATTACGTTGAAATGAACTCTCTACACGAACTTGGTGAATTTTCTCTGACGATGGATGAAAATCCAAAACCGGTCAGGAACAAAATGAATATGCATGCTACGAAGGATAAAATACCAGATGTTATCCAGAATTGCGGACCCATCTACATATTCAATTTAGAATTAGTCTTTGAATAGTTACTGGATTACAAGTTACAAGTGTAATCACATCATTTCTTTATAATATTTGTTTTTTGTTTCCTTTAATTGAATCTCACACCAATCATTGGAGGAAATAAGAAATTTTCATAATAAAAATAAATAGGCAGGAAAATATAAGTTATGTTGGAAAAATATTTACTTTAAATTTTTAATTTCGTTAAAATCGGTTTTAATTTAAAGACAAAGTATTTTTAGAACAAGAATCTGACTTTCTCATCTCTTATGTTTATTCGGTCATCTTTTTCTTGTGAAGTGTTTAGTTTTAATCACTTTGATGAACTTTTTTCTTACTCTTCTTCCTGTATTTTGTTCAGCCTTTATTTTTTGTTGGGATATTTGTTTCACTTTGTGATGAGCTATCCCAAACAAACGTTAAAACTTTGTAATCGAGATTCTTAATTCGATACAGCGAAAGAAAGAAGCTTGGACCTAACGTTGAAGCTTTGAGCAATGCTGCTTTACAGTTTACAGAAAAAGAATTTCACTACTGGTTTCTATTTAACGATGGTATTTACCTGACTACAAAGTCAATCCGCTGGGAACTAGAAGATTTATTGCGGCTCCCGTGGGTACAAAGGGTTTGTACACGGAAAAAAATTGCAGAAAGTTTATACTTATTGCAAAACATATCTATATATAGTGTACGTGTGATAAGCTAAAGTTGTCTGTGAATACGCTAAATCCGAATATTTATACATACCAGCTAACTCTGAAACTTTATACTAAATGTGTGCTGGGTGGTGTCATAATTTACTTTTGTTCGTGTGATTAGGGTGGATTTGGAGGTCGAAAATCCCTGTAGAAGTGACTACTTTATTTTAACCCCATGTGGGCGTAAGAATAAAAGATTGAAAAGAAGAATAGCGTACGCGAGACCCTGTGGAAGCATAACCGGTCCAGGGCTGCACACCAAGTGTTAGATAGTGGTCCGAGGCGGGGTGCCCTTGGCCTCGAGGAAATCGAGAGGTTCTGGGCTCCTTACCACATTGAAACTTTATTACATTTTCTAAATTGTAAAGCCAGTCTTATTGGTTTAAGATATATTCTTTGGATTTTGGCAGGCAAAAGTGTAAAATTTAAAATCACATTCAAGTGTCCTGGTGGATGTTCTTCCACCCAAAATTGCCTGACATATGTATGTATGTCTGTATGGGGTATGGGTGCGTCTTATTCTTGTCCTGCTTTGTTGGCTGTCTTGTTTGTTGTCTCTTCTTTCTCTTGTTATGTAGGTGTACTTAGGTTTAGGGTTAACTCCCTCACAGCAATATCGAGTAATGGGAGGAATTGGGTGACTTAGTTGTTTCTGTTGGATTGGTGGCATTGTTCAGGACCTTGGCTTGTAAGGGCACCCACCCATACCCATGAGGGGGAATTCCAGGACCGTCCGTCCGAGTGGTGCATGTTAAAAAAAATAATTATGAGTTATAAGGACAGTTAAACATTGATTCCAAAATACCCAAGTTGCCGATGATATGCGATTTAACGGCAAGAGAAAGTCGTGTGTTTCATTGCAGATTTTAATTTTCTTTTTTATATCACGATGGTTGTTGTTTTAGGATGTAACAATTGTGACATTCTAGATAGATTGATTAGACTGAATGACTTAAACATTTCAGCTGCGATAGCCGCTCATAGGATGTTATTAGATTGGTGTGTGGAGGGCAAGATTAGCATATCATTCTGTGAGCCACTATTACTGCCTTTTGTACTGCCTATAATTTATATAGAGACCAGTGAAGGATTAATTTACCTTGATGGCAAGTGCAACCTTTTTTTTTTTTTTTTTTTTATGGTCTGTGGGGAGGGACCAAGCCCCTATGCTATCCAAAGCCCTTCAGGGCCCATATAGCTACCCCAAAGTTCGGAGCCTTTTCAGTGCACTGCCGGCCTCCGGACAGTGTTCTCTCGTTACAGACAACACGTCCATCACCGGACAGTGAGCTGTAAGAGGCTCCTAGGAAGAAAAAATCTAAGGGCAGCAGCTGGACTCGAACCCGGGACCGCCGCATTGCTAGTCCAGCGCGCTACCACTGAGCTAATCCCTTCCCTAAGTGCAACCCTTAATTAAAATTGTTTCCTTCATCTTTTTTTTTTATAAAACATCTGTTATATTTTGCAAAGCAGCATTTTGTAGTAATTATTATAATATTATAATACAATTTTAGTAATGAATCAATTGTTATCAGAAACATATTCTCTGCTTCTTTTCTTCAGTGATAGTCTGGTCTTTTTTTTGGTCATCGACCGGACCAGAATAGATTTTTTCAAGTTTTTTTTCAAAAACGATTACAACGATTTTCTTTAAATTGGTGTTGCCTCTTAATGCAAAAATTTGTTTGTCTGTTGTATGGATGACTCACCCTTATTACCTTGCATATGCGCGCATACTTACGGCTTCCCTTGAACTAATCTCTTTGACTTCGTATATTATCTACACACATAAATACCAATCCCTTTTATTTGAAACTATTTACCATGAAATTTATTTTGTTGGGTTTTGATAGAACAGTATTGTTATGCTTTTCTCTAAAGTAAAACTTCGATATATGGTTTTACCACCTACATCATATTAATACACATTACCAGTCCATAGAATTCCATATTTAAAAGAAATAGGTTAACCGGAAGTGCGATTTTACAGAACAGGTTTTGAGTCTTTGGAATTTTCTCGAAAAAGGTTATAGCTATTTTCTTTAAACTTGAATTGCGTGTTACATAGGTACATATAACCTTTATTTGCAACTTTTCTAAATTGATTTTGGAGGGTATTAGGGGGTCTATCACTTAGTTTAAATTTAAACTGACGTTACGTGGCGTTGAGCAGAGGACGCCCACAATGTCCACTCAGATATCTATGTCAAGTCAAACCCCTATTATCTTTTTTTTATAGCAAACTCAACTAAAGTTTGTAAACATTGCAGTTTTAAATAATCTTTCTTTTAATTAATTTGTATTAATTAGGGTAAGAGAATGTCCTGTAAGTGTTTCACTTCATTCTTTTTATCTGCGTAACTGAAGGATAAGTGGTCAAAGAATACCCTTTATGCAACGATCCTGGCGCTAAACATTGTCCAAAGTGTGTAAAAATGAATTTTTATCAACATTTGATGAAGATTATTATGTTCTTAACATTGCAAACATGCACAGTCTGTGAAAGCAAGAAAGGTATTGCAGGCGTCATTTTGGCACATTTTGCCTGTTCTAGGTTGACCAAGCGATAAATTTCAGAGAAAAATTTGTTTACTACACATATTTGTAGAGATGTATAAAAAGGCATTTTATGAAGTCACAAATTTTTGAGATCATACCTTTAAACAGAAAAAAGTTATTATATTTGCTATTGGCCCTTCTAGTGTTAACTGGGGAATTATCTCTTCCTTTAGGGTTTCACTCTTCCCATGAAACTATTACTTTTTCATAGTTCCAGTAATATTGTAAAGTAATTCATATTACTTCAGGTTGTTAAGCGAATGATGGTATATATAGTTATTTGAGAAGGTACACTCTAATATATAACAACAATATTGGAAGGGATGGTATCCAGACGTTGAACGTGGGCTGTACCCAGTGCAAATAGAGCAAATGGCCTCCACTGTATGTAAGCCGGGGTCCACAGTTCTGTATTACATTTCCATAGCTAACTAAGCACTGTTGTGTTTATTACTTTCGACTACTGGAACATGTCTACATGTTCTGGATAACTCCCCATGGTAAAATAGTCAGTTAGCAGTTTGTATTCATGGCCGGACGTTTCTCTCCTCCATCTATTCACAAACACGAACTCACATACATACGGACACATATGAAGGGAGGCAATTTTCCATTTAATATTCTGCCCATAAAGATTTTATGTGATAATCCCTTTTATTCCGCTTTCTGTTCTTTATTTTTATAATGATTTCCATGTGTTGGTGTTTTTTTCCATGTTGAAGTTATTACTTTAGTTGCGACAGATAAAATAGTTGCTTGTAAAAAAATAATGTGCAAATTTCCTCTATTCATTTGTTGATTCTTTTTACTTTATCTACTGTCCGATCTTTTGGGGCCATCCAGTCGGAATATTAAGTTTCTTCTTGCATCTTTTTTCAGCTAAGCTGTTTATACAAAAACGTATCGCATACAAATAGCAATTAATAACAAAAACCAACCACTAATTTCGACTCAGTCATCTCACAACAGGTATTTCCTTAGAAAACTTCTTTTTTTTTTATTGTTATTTACAACGGCATAAATGCCATAAGTAAACGTGTGCGAATAATAATAAATCAAAAGAGAGGGAAACTACCCAGTGGTAGCACTCCTAATAAATATTATTAATGTTGGTTATCTTCTGTGAGCACGTCTCTTGGCCATTGACGTTTCAGGCGTCGGGGAGGATTGTCAGGTATGGTTCGGGTCAAAAATGAACAGGAATATTTTCATTAAAAGTAAAAGCAATTCTTTTTTCTATTGGAAAAGTAGTAAAAAGAAAAGAAAAATGCTAGAAATTCCGCTCCTTTAGCCTGAAAATAAAAAATTTATTTCAAAATTTGTATTATTTTTGCAGTCCTTATTGATCTGCTATATTATAACATGTTACATCACGTTTTGCAATAATTGTAACTGATTGCTATTACTGACTGTTGTGGAAGTGCAGAACTAAACAAAGTAGCAGATAGACTTGAAATTTTGCAACATATAAATTAAAAAATTTAATGTAAATTAAAGTTGCTCATATAAAAAAAGGAAAAAAAGGAAGATTAAGATGGTTGGGCCGTGTGGAGAGAATGCCTCAAAATAGGCTCCCGAGAAAACGTTTGTATGGAAAGCCAGCAGGCTCGAGGATACGAGGGCGTCATCGACTTCGGTGGTTGGACGATGGAGAGGAAGATCTGCGTCGGGCTGGTGTAAGAAGATGGTGCATCAAGGCCGAATCTCGACAGGAATGGGAAAAACTTATTGAGGAGGTTCAGGTCCTACTCTGAGGATTGTCGCACCGTTTAGTAACTAAGTATAAATTAAAAAGGAGGGATATTGTCATGACAAAGTTTTGCGGTAAGTGCGAATTCCAGTAAGGAATTTCAGTTGTGGCGATTTTCTCGATAACGACATCTGCAAGTTTTTTTTTAAAGGTTGGTGTTATCAACCATCCACCGGGTGATAAAATTAAAGTTTAACCTCTCCACCGAGAGATTAAAGTTTATAAAAAAATTGGTGGAAAAAATAATTTTGAGTTGATATGTAAATAATAATTATTTACACAATTATAAATTATTTATACTTGTATATATATGCATACCATATTTTATATTTTATGCTTAAGATTTTTAGGGGTCGAGGAATATTGAGTACTCTTCCTGACCTAATGGTACATGCAGGTTTGTTCGGTGTTGTGAGTGTATTTATTAGGATGAAAGTGTTTATTGGAGAACATGTATTTATGAATGAAAGCAAATGTGTGAATAAGCAATGCCAGCACTAATATCAGCCATAAAGGAAAAACAAAATATTCAAACGATTATTGTGAATTCGGGAATCATTTTTTAGTACAAAGAATAAGGTGTGAAGAAATTAAGCAACCGCAGAGCATAATAACCGCAAGATTCATTACAAAAAAGGGAAAGTATAAAAAATACTCATCCAAACATCTACCAATTTTATTTGAAACTTTCTTGCGAGAAACAGTTCTTGCTGATAGGGTTCTGTGGAAGACGTTAGACATTTTTCGAAAGCGCCATTACAGTTCAGTATGCGTTTCTGTCACCTTTAAAATTCAATTCGTGAAAATGAATTAGTTGCTAAAATTCCGATTTTAAAGAAAATTGTATTGCAATTTTTTTCTCTTTTAGAACTGGTAATATTTTCGATGTGCTCATTTTTCGACTTTGGCCATATTAATTTGACAAATCGAGGCGGTAGCCGGCTATTTCGTGGTAGAATTTGGTATACGGCGAGGTAGAATTTGTCTGTGGATGCTAAATCCAAAGATCTAAATATCTCTGCTCTGTAGGATTTTTTTTTATATTTATTTGATTTCGTAAGGGTTTCTATTACTCTATGATTAGGTTAAATCATTACACTTTTTGCACTTCCGGTTAACAGATTTTTTACAAATTGGAAGCTTCTACTGTATTTCAATATAGGTGATAGACCCCATAACTGTACTGAAATGGGTACTTTAGAGGAAAGTCTATGTCGCTTTTCCCCCAGAACCCCCAAATATCAATTTCCCGGTACAAATATTCCAAGTAAATGTGATATTCCTTAATGTGTGTAGATTGTATACGGAGTTTAAGATAAATCGTTAGATTCGTTTTGGAGCAAATCACGAAAGAGCATTCAGTAAATTCGCACTTCCGGTTGATGGATTTTGACCGAAATTTCCTTATCTACAGATGCGGAATAGCAAGTTTGAGCTTCCTACAACTTTTGGTTTTTAAGACATTTTGTACAAACACACACACACCTTCAGACGACTCGCTAAAAATATTTTGTATATTCGAAAGATCTCAGAAATGTTTTAGGGGACCTAAAAATACTTTTTTGTTCTGAGGGAACCGCAGATATGTATTTCCGGAAAACTAAATTTCTAAAGTTCGACACCAACGCAAAAATGTATTAATCGATTGGCATGGTATCAATATATATGGCTGTGCGAATGGGATCACTGCAAAATGAAACTTACAGAAAGCTCAATTTTGCAGTCATCTTTAATGGCGCGTTCTCACGAGTCAACTTTAGTTGACCGATTTTAGCTATCAACAAAAGTGGAATGAAAACTTTGTGCGAACCTTTCTTTCAATAGAGCTTATCAACTTTGTAGTTCATCAAAAAAGTTTGATCCAGTCAAACTTTTGTCGTTCAAGTGATGAGTCATCACAAATTGCTTTCAAGTTGAAACTTGTCTTGAAACCTGTGAACTAGGCAGTCAGTTTTTGCCGACTGCGTAGTACGCTTGTAAATGGCCGCGGCATACGTGCTTGATTTTTTATATAAAAGATATTATTGAAAATTACCAATAATAATCCAAAAAAATATGAAATGGTATTTTTAGATACACGGTGTGCGGAAGCAAGCGGTTAAAATGACTCACTCGTAGCTAAATATCTTTAATGCAGCTTTAATTTTGGTTAAATTGCTTGTCGCATCACTGTATCTTGTTTTTTATGCAATTCTGAACTTTCGACAGTAGTTCGTCAAATTTTTCTTCAGACATTCTTAAATAATTTGCTGTACCTTTTTTTATCCTCTAATGCAAGTTCTTTCATTCAGCACGGTTTGTGATGCTCACAGTCATAGGACTTTTGTTCATATTACATAAAATTTGTTTCGGTTCTTCTATAAACAAAACTGCAACCGACTGTACACATTCACGCATAACTGCATTCGACGCCATTTTACAACTGAAACGGTCGATCAGTTTCTATTGAAATGTGTGAACTAAAACTTATTCAGATCTTATTCCACTTTTGTTGATTAACTAAAATCGGTCAACTAAAGTTGACTCGTGAGAACGACTTTTGAGAACGCGCCTTAAATAGATCACCATGTTGTGTGACGAATTTTCGGATAAAAATATGCCAACTAAAAGTTTGATTTTACTCATTGGGTTTTCAGTTTTTTCACTCTTTGTTTCGAAAATGTTTTGAAAGATATTGATATTCTTGGATTTCATATAAAACACCGCCATTTTCCTTTACATCCTTTTCCGGAGAAAATAGTTTATATGGTTCAGATGTAGCTGCGTAGAGAAGGTTTCCGTAATTTCTTTGTTTTGAATGGTTCTACTATCCACTAAACATATAGTAAAAATTTCATTATTGAAGAAAATTAATTTTGTTGTAGTACTATGCCGTAAGAGAGTGTTGTATGGGCCCTTCAAACAGGTTTTTTTTTCTTTCTCGAAACCAATAACCTCTTTGTCCGTAAGTAAAAAGAAAAAAAATGACTGCCCAGGTTGATGGTTAGAGCAAAAGAAAGAAGGTTCTCTGTGTGTTGTCAGAATGGAGAACTTTCGCCCCGAACCCCATTCCCAGCTGGTGAGGCAAAAATAAGAAGATGAATCTAGAAGAAGTAGAGACTGATAAAGATCTTTCTCTTCTCTTCTTCCTCCTGTTTCGTAAGGCTTTAAGCAATTAGATTACTCTTAAGGATAACCCTGTTAATACAGGGCACTTTCAGTTACTAAAAAGGGGTTCCCATTTCACTTTATACACCGTCCTTATCCCTTGCCATACTCAATACTTGAGGATTATAAAACTCTTCCTATACTACTTCCACCTCTTCCATTGCTCGCTATGTTCCTGACTGCCTGCTCCTTTTCTATATAGCACTAAAGCTATACTGACGTTAGCAGCTATGGATCGGCCATCTCCAGAACTCATCCCATTCTGTCTGCTTTCAGTACTTTTAACAAAGCTTTCTTTTATAATTAGTTCCGTAGTTTTTTTTTATCCTTTATAAGAGTGTATTATATACCTCTCGGGTATTTAAGTTCATCTTTATTATCATTATTTGCTCTTAGGACATAGTAAAAGCCATGTTAGTACTTTTTAACACAAATATCACAAATTATAACACAAATATCATTAGATATTTGGTTTTAGGTTGATAGGGTACATTATGTTATAACCATTTCAGTTTTTTATTCTAAAACTTGAACGTTGGAACACATTTTTTTTTAAAGAATGTTTGAAATGTTCTACCCTTTTACAACATTGCCATCTGATTTAATTATAAATATGAGTTCATATTTAATATGAGTTCTTCCCGGATCTGCATCGCAAATTGACGAACAAGTGGCTGGAGCTATCCCTAACTGTGACGCAATATTTTATGGTGCATGGGCAGTTCAACTCAAAGCTCCCTGCGCTGGGATTGAAGGATTCCTCGAATTGTGAGAGACAAGTGCATCACGTTCTCTTTCGGTGTCCTCGACAAAGCCAGAATCCAAATGGAATTCAAGCTGAGAAGAAGGAGAGACAACTGGCCGCGGGACGGTCATGAACTGATAAAAAGTGCCTAAGACTTTGTCGAATTCGCTTGAGAAGTTGCGGTGGAACGAAGGGCTAGATGGATAAATAGGGGGCCGCCTCCCCCTGGCAGGGACGATAACTTGCCTACTATTCTGGCAAGGCCAGGTGACCATAGGCACTGGTTTTGGCGTTAATCGCTAGTTACGGTGGCCAGGAGTGCGCAATAATAATAACAATAATAATAATAATAATATGAAGACACTGTTTTAAGTTTGTCTGTTTCTTGACTGATCGTTATTTAATTGCTATTCACGAGGGTTTTCCTTTGCCTTCCTCTTGTACCTTTTAGGTGCTGCCTTATTTTGTGTGCTAAATTTATCCGATTTTACATTGACTTAACACCGATAGCTTCAGAAATTGCACCCAAATCATGCAATTTACTTCTTTTAAATCAAACATATTTAATTTCATTCTTTTTATTTTGTAGTTCCTTTGGCTTCTTTAAGTCCTCGCGCTTTGGCCTTTTGGCTAGCGCATTCGCGTTTGGTGCGAGCATTTGGACATTCACGGGCTTTTGCACCATAGGTTTTTTTTTGGCTTCTTCTAAGAGAACCCTGCTTCTATATGACATTACTTCATTAATATATATTATATTATATTTATCACATGCTTTATCAATATAGCAGATTTTTAAGACCTAAATTCGCCTGTTTAGTTCTTAATTTTTCCAAAAATAGATAAATAAATCAATTATATAAATAAACAAATAAAATAGATAAATTTTTAGAAAATTGGATTCTTATATTTGATACAACTCATTTTCAAATAGATTACTGGTGATGGGTGTATGATTTTACGTTTCTTTCTCCAAATATTGCTCACCAATTGACAGTATATTCAAATCCAATAAAACAACAGATACTCGCGGTAATTTCAATTAAATTTCATCTGCTAGTTAGGGGATTCCAGTTGGAGTTTTCTTTAATTTCCTCTGTTCTTCATTGTCAATGTATTGTTTGATTTCAAAATTTCACTTTTTGAATTCTTATTTTCTACTTTCAGCTAATCGACTTCTTTTCTTGTATTATTTCAAAACTAAATGCGAATTATTATCTATTGATTCAACAATTTCCATTTGTTGTTTTCTACACATATACACATATGTAGATATTAAACACACACTTTTGACAAAAACAAAAACAGTTTCGAAAACTTGCCACCCATTTCCAGTGACAGCAGAGTAACAGCAAGTAGAACAAGCAGAGTTAACTAATACAAAAATTTCATGGCTTCTAGTTTTTGTTTAATGAATATAGAGGCTTACTTCGGTATTGCAATAGATTCAATGTCGTATGGAGATTAAAAATCGAGCACTTTGTTTAGTACCATAATCACCATTTAAATTGAGTTTAAACATAGTTTTTTTTTATAGTTTTTTAAACAATATAAATTTTTTCAATAGTCAACTGAGTACAGTAATGGTTTTAACAGTTTATTAGTATGGATGGGTTTAGCTCTGTGAGGTAGCGCAGTGGACTTGGAGTTTCCGGCTTCGAGTCCAAGCAACGCTACTACCTTTAAATTTTCTCTGCCAAGGAGCCTCTACAATTCGCTCTCTGTGACGGGTGTTGCATTTCGTTAGAGACACACACTGTTCGGAGGTCGGCAAAGAACTTTTATTCTGAATTTAAAAACACCATAATAAGTTATATCCTGTAATGTTTAACTAAAAATATATTTGTAATAATTTATAATAATAATTTATTTATTTTTAATTGCAAATTAATATTCCACGTGTGTTGAGTTTAGTATTCTATCACTTTCCTGTCTCCTTGTTGAACTCATTTGTGGATAAATCATTGGTTAAATATTCATCATTTCCAAATGGTTGCGTCAGATTATCTGCGTATGAGTGAGTTGCAGGAAAATGGAAGGGAGCAACAGTATGATGTGATGGGGAGCAATGTGTAATGGAGTGAGTTAACAGATGTGGAGGGTTTGAATTTGCTCTGTTATGCTGGGAGAGTATTTTACTAGGAGAAATTATTGTGGCGGAGGTGCTGTATATAAGCAGGAAGGGAAGCGACCGACTTCCAACTCCCCCAATGGGGGTCGGACAGGGACCTGTTGTCATCATCACAGTGGCGTTGTCGGGGGTAGCAGTAGCTTGGCAGGGTTGCATGCAGCAACACTGTGTCAGCGTGGCAGTGCTGGTATAATCATGATATCAACAGGTACTCCCCATTTCGTACAGCCACCAGCCCACACTGGTCCCCACCCTATACCCTCCTACTCATTTCACAGACATGTGGTGCAGGGGGCAGCAATGAACGTGCTGAACTTAGATATCGAACCGTATCCCGACTGTTTATGAAGTCTACCACCAGGTTCTCCTAATCATACATTTTTTCCTTTATTTTTTTTTTGTGTTAGTGTATATAAATTCTTCATTCCAAAAATAATTTTACCTTATTTGTGCAAATTAAGCCAATATATTACTTTAATTTGTATTTCTTTTTCTTTTTTTCAAATAATATTTTTTTTATATATTTTTCTCCCAAAGAAAGAGCTCTTCTTACTTCGTACACATTACAGAAACGGCGTATTTGGGGTATCCCACATCTAGCTACCTGGCGTTTCTGAGGGTATCCTACCTTAATAACACCTTATCACACCCACACATACACAAACATTACCAACACTCATATATTACACTTGTTTTCTGTATTGATGTACACTCGTGCTTGGGTTTAGCATAGCCATACAAACAAATTGTAGCGCATCACCACAAACAACACCTGTAAGTTCTTCCTATTTAACAATATATGTGCTAGAAAAAGGAACGCCAGTTCGCATATTGAAATTTGATTCGGTACCTATGACTGACTGACTGTCATTTGGCCATTTCTTTTCCTTCTATTATTATTTTGTTTCTGTCATATTTCTTTTTTGCTCTTTTTTCAATTTATTTTATTTTAGTTACATGGACTGCTGGATACTCCTTCACTCTAATTTTATGTACTTCTGCCATTTCATTGCGTGTTTTGTAAAATACGCAGGTGCAATTAAAAAAAAAAAAGATTAAAATAAAGTAACTTTTTTCAGCATTTTTTTTTTCTCGGATCATATTACTGTTAATATTATTGATAGGAATATTCTTCAAGGGGATCGGTCAATATCCTATTGAATATATTCTAGGAACGTTGGTTCCGACTTATGCCTTCTTCAGGATTATAAATTAGAGAAGAAGATTATAACAAAAAGATACATTTAAAGATATAAGTCTACTCAATGTTTATTAGCTTAGATATAAGTAGCTCTCAAAAAGAAACCTTCGCTTTATTTCTCGTAGTTTGGTCTGTTGTTTTTATTTCTAAATAATGTGATGAATTAACAGACATACAGACCTACGTCACCTAACACGTCACAGGAGGCGTCGCAGGAACCTACCTTAGCTGCTTTAACTTTTTCTCTAAGGAGATCATCCTTCTTAACCCTAGTAGAAGTAAAGAAGGGGAATTCAGAAGTTGCTTTGGCCACCATAAAAGTGAGGTTGTTTTCTACTTATATAGTATCTTCAACCTTCAAATAGGCAACTCTACCAACATGGTGTGTCACGCCGCTCCGCTTTTTTCTTTACGCTGTTCTTTTTCTTTCACCTGTTTAACTGTAAAGTCCGGACTTTTAATTTATTATATATCAGTGATTCGTCAGTGTACTTCAATTATCTTGTAATGAAAAAATTATACTGACTAAATATATACTGAAAAAAGTATACTGACTGAACACAGATATATTAACTGAGAAAACGAATACAGATATATTAACGAGAATCAACTTTACATAAGTGACATAGAAAGTGGTAGGGTGCGTAGAATGACTAACTGAACTGGCATAGTATTGGCATGATGATGTTTTCCTGAAGACTGGATACAATACTGAATACAAAACAGGCATAGTATTGGCATGATGATGTTTTCCTGAAGACTGGATACAATACTGAATACAAAACTGGCATAGCATTGGCATGATGATGTTTTCCTGAAGACTGGATACAATACTGAATACAAAACTGGCATAGCATTGGCATGATGATGTTTTCCTGAAGACTGGATACAATACTGAATACAAAACTGGCATACTATTGGCAAGGTGATGTTTTCCTGAAGACTGGATACAATACTGAATACAAAACTGGCATAGTATTGGCATGATGATGTTTTCCTGAAGACTGGATACAATACTGAATACAAAACTCGTGTACAAAATGGTTACAAGGGTCAATGTTTTGAGTCTAGTTAGCCCTTATAAATGCTATTACACAAATTTATTTGATAGAATTTGCCAACTTATTAGTAACTCTTTAACGTTGTGAATTCGATTTTGGTTAGGCCAGTCAAATGATTAAAACTATTAACGACCATTCAAAACCTGATTTCATCGGTGCCCCGCCTATCGGGGCCCTCAGTATTGCGCAACGAGGCCAAAAACTAACTGTTGAGAAAAATTGAAAAAGATCAAAATGTTATTATTTTAAAATTTTCATAATCTTTTTAATTCTTTTTAGATGTTAATTTTTTATGTTTTACATCAATCCAATTAAAGAGTCAGGATAAAAAAATTAACTCTTCAAGATATTTTCTAGCTAGCGAATTGTATTAAAAAATTGATTGTTACAATAAAAAAATGTTATTCATTAATGAAAAAACTTATGTGACCCATTTTTTGTGGATGTGTGTATATTAAATGTTCAAACTGACTGCCAAATTAGGTATATATATCAAGTATTATATAAGTATTGCAACACAGAATATATCTACCGCAATATTAATCCCAGTAAAATGTCTGTAATTAAGAAAGAGTATATAACAGTAAGCCTTATTTTTTTTTGTTATGGATTGTCCTTCTTAAGCTACAACTTATTAAATTCTTTAATCCACACTTCTAAACTACAATAAAGTTAAAATTAATAAAAAATAAAAAAATTAATACAAAAATAAGATGACTATAGATGATGGCGCGCCTTGAATTAAAAAAAAAATTAAAAATAAGACCATAATAAAGTTCAGAATTCATTAAAAATTAAATCTCTTTTTTCGTAGGCTCTATTTTTCGTAAATGAGCTTTATCTTTTAAGCAAGGGATTTTTAAAGCTCATAATTCTATACAACAAATCATTTTCTTCCAACGGAAGGATTGCGATCTTATCAAATTTGGAAAATAGTACATTCATTTGTGCCGATGACGCAGCCATTCTCTCTCCTCCTCACTCAGATCCCGTCATAGCTACCCGTAACTTACAAAATCACCTCCAAATCCTTGATCCCTGTCTTCTCAATGGAAAATCGGGGGAAATAAACAAAAATCTAAATATATAGATTTACATTAAACCGCAGAACTCTCCCTCCTATTTACCTCAATAATATTCCTATGCCCATTACGAATAAATGAGATATCTCGGTCTCTATCTGGACAAAAGACTCACATGAACCTCATAGTCGACTAAAACTGTAAGAACAGACACAAAATGTTAAAACGATTACTCGACAAACATTTGGAACGCCAAAGTTTGAAAGATTTGCGTCTGGTAAGAGAAGTCGTAGTTCCCCTGAACAGCTAGGAGGCGAGCAAAAGAGAAGTGTTGGTAATACAAGTGTCGAAGGGCGGTATAAAATGGATGAAGCTATGCGAAATGTTAGACGCCAAATTGGAAGCTAAACTTTCGTTAGTTGCAACAAAAAATGATATCAAATCTCTGGAAGGCAAGTTAGAAAATATTCTAGAAGAGAATCGGAATTTAAAAAAGGAAATTATATATTTAAAGCAAGAAAATAAAAGTATAAAGGAAAATACAGAATTTTTGATGAAAAAACTTAAGGCCAAGAATATTGTTATAAATGGTTTGCAAGGTTTAAAAGAAGATGAAGATAATATTAATATAGTGAAGGAGTTGTGTGTTAAATCTCTGGGAATTAATGAACTAATGATAGACCGAGCATTTACAATTAGCCAAGGTAAGGCACTAATAGTGGAGTTTGTTAAGCAGTACGATGTTCAATCGGTGTTGAGAAATGCTAGAAAACTCAAAGGTACCGGAATTTGGATAAACAGAGACCTCACTCATCATGCTAGGCAAAAGAGGAAAAAATTATTGGAAATCCGGAAGAGAGTAATGGAAGTAGAAAAAGGAGAAAGAGTTCTGGTAAGAGATGATTATCTGCTTTTTAAAAATAAGAAGTTTTCGTGGGACGAGGAAAAAGGAATAACTGCAACCAATGAAGAAGATTTATTACTGCTGTCGGATATTCTGAAGAAGAAAATTGAAGGGTCCTTGACTGCATCAAAAAACGGTGTGACCACGTCCAAATAAGAAGATGTAATAGTGATGCAGTGAGTAGTGAAAGTGATTGTTCTATTTTGTGTTATAATGTGGCGGGTCTAAAAAATAAGTGCGGGAATTTTGATTTTTTCAATTTTGTTAAGAGTTATGATATTTTTTTCCTCCTCGAGACCCATGTAGAAGAAAAAGATTTCTTTAATTTTAATAGATTTTTTGATGGTTTTAGATTGAAGTGGATAGCGGCTTATAGAGATAATAAATTTGGTAGAGCTATGGTTGGTAGTGTTTTGGGAATAAAGCAATCTAAATTGATTACTGATCTATTTGATTTTGTTGTAATAGAAAATTTCACTTTAATTAAAGGCAAAATAAATAATAATATCATTCATTGATTGCCTTTGTATATAAATGGTAAAAATTGGATTAATGATTTTCATATGCTGGTAAGTTTTTTGAATAATATCGATATGCAAATAATTCTTATTGGAGACATGAATATTAGAATTGGGGAGTCTCAAATTATACCGGAAGAATTAAGTGAAGGTAAATTTAAGTTCAATTCGTATAGGGTATCGAAAGATTTAGTAGTAAATAAAAATGGGAAAATATTTTTGGAATGTTGTGATGATAGAAATTTAATAATATTAAATGGAAGAACACCAGGTGACCCATATGGGGAATTTACCTTTGTCAGTGGTCAAGGTTGCTCTGTGAATGATGTATGTTGTTTTCCTCTTGATATTATAGATGTAGTTAAGGATTTTAGAATAGTGCCGCAAGTCTTCTCTGACCATTTGCCCATTAATTTAATTCTACATCTTAGTAATATAAGAAAGGATGTAACATATCTACCATTATTGCCGAAATTGAAATGGACAGATAATGATGATAAGTGTTTTAAAAATAAGTTGGAAAGTTTGGTGAACAACATGAATCCTTGTTCAATAGAGTTAGGGATGGATAATATAATTGACCTATTTGGTCAAATGATTAAAAGCTGTGCAAATTTAGGAACTACAATTCAAAATGTAAATCTATCTGTATCGAATAGTGTGAAAGTGAATAATAAGTGGTTCGACTCTGAATGTAAGCGGTTAAGGTCCAGGTCCTTCGCCCTTTTGAATCTATTTAGAAAAACTAATATAGCCTTATTTAGGAGAATGTATACTTTGGCAAACCAAGTTTATAAAGAACAATGTAAAAGCAAGAGAAGAGATTACTATTTACAGATTAATAAAAAATTTCAAGAAGTCAAGTTTCTGGCAATTGGTGAGACAATTAAAATGTAATAAATTTATAGGGTCGGGGGATATTGGTGGTGGGGAGTGGGTGGCACATTTTCAAGGATTAGTGAATCCTATAGTTAGTGTGGACTGTGTTAACTATGCTCCGCCCCTAATATCTGTTCCGTCTATTGATGAGCCTTTTACTTTAAATGAGATGATTGTTGTATTAAAGAAGGCAAAAAATGATAAGGCACCGGGACCTGACCGAATTCCATACGAATTTTTTAAGCACAGCCCCAATAATTTTTTGGATAAGCTGTTGAATGTATTTAACTATATCTATGAAGCTGCCATGGTGCCGGTGAGTTTTGGAAAGTCAATAATTTTTCCCTTGTTTAAAAAAGGTGATAGGAATGTTGTTGCTAACTACAGGGGAGTGGCCTTCACTGATTGTATTGAAAAATTATTCACTGGTTTGTTAATGCAAAGATTAACTAATTGGGTTAATGAAAAATGTATAATAGACGAGTGTCAAACAAGATTCAGGGGGGCTATTCCACTGTGGACAACATATTCAATTTGGTTAATATTATCAAACTTAAGACAACTGTAAAGAGTAGTAAATTATACTGTTTTTTTGTCGATTTTAGGTCTGCATTTGACTCGATTGACAGAAATGCTCTCTATTTTAAATTGTACGCTTTGGGTGTTTCTACCAAATTTGTTTCAATGTTACAGGCTCTATATAGCAGGACTGAGTCATGTGTTTGGACGCCACAGGGTGCCACTAATAGTTTTGTGACCAAAACTGGTTTAAAGCAGGGTTGCTTGTTGTCACCATTACTGTTTATCCTTTTCATTAATGATTTGCATGAAGCACTAGGCGATGGCGTACGAATTGCAGGTAGAAATATAAGGTGCTTGATGTATGCCGACGATATTGTTATTGTGGCAGATCATCCCTTTATTTTACAGGAGATGATTAATAGGCTGTCCGCGTACTGTAAACTATGGAATTTAATTGTGAACCTTAAAAAGTCTCAAATAGTAATTTTCGGAAAAGGGGGCAGACGAGCAAAAAACGAATATTGGAGATGCAATGGTGAGAGTATTGACATAGTCAATCAGTACCCCTAAGCTTTCATAGAAAATTACTCTAACCCCTAAGCTTTCATTCGTAAAACACTTTGAGGAAAGACTTAGTGTTTCGAAATTGGCCATAGATTCTACTTACAATAACTTTTTTAAAAATGTTGATATCCCAATAACGTCTAAAATCGAGGTTTTTAATGCGGTTTGTAGAGCCATAATGTGTTATGGGGCGCAAGTATGGGGTTTTTTAAGAATTGAGAAGGTAGATAAATTGTATACGTATTTTATTAAAAGGCTCCTCTTGCTTCCCCAATTTACACCGAATTATGTCATCTACCTTGAAACCGAAGTTTACCCACTTTTTATGTATACATTACGGCTCCATTTGAACTACATACAAAAAGTTCTGCTACTGCCGAAAAATAGACTTACTTGCACCTTGGCAGAGGAAATTATTAATAGAAACTTGTATTGGTGCAAAGAGTTCAAACAGCTTTGCCAGACATATAATTGGGTAAATAATAATTATCTTGTAGAGGGTAAAAAGCAATGTTTTGATGGGTTGTACAACAATATAAAACAGGAATTTAAAAATCATTTAATTAGTAAAGTCAGGACCTCAACTACTTATTATATATATGGTAAATTGAAATTTGATCTGGGAGAAAATAATTATATATGTGACAAATATAATATGAATGTAATAAAAGTTATAATTAAATTAAGAGGGCAGCTATTGAAACTGAACTATAACATTACTAGGCCAGCAGAAATTTATACTTGTACAATGTGCAATAGTGGCGCCGTAGAGGATACTCTGCACTATATAGGTGGTTGTTCGGCGTTAAGGGAGTTCCGGTTGAGATGGTTGGGCAAGTCTACTCTGTCTATAGAAGAGTGTTTAGAGTATTTGAATGGTACAAATTGGACAGGCTTGTATAATTATCATATTAGAGCCTGGAATTATAGATCATTTTTAATAGGAGAGTTTAATACCTGAACCTTGATCACTTAAATTAATAGCCTACTTTATTTTATTTGTAATTTGTTTTTCTTTTTTGTAATGATGAGGAGATTCTATTTTTATTTTAATTTTGTAAGTTTATTTCGGTTAAGTTCTATAACTTTAATATAGTATAATGCAACTCTGCAGATGGACTAGTTTCCATGCATTGTGTTATTTTGTAGAAGTTGTTTAGAAAAGCTGTGTATTTAATTTATAAATAAAGCACGTTATTATTATTATTATTATTATTATTAGATTTACATTAAACCGCAGAACTCTCCCTCCTATTTACCTCAATAATATTCCTATGCCCATTACGAATAAATGAGATATCTCGGTCTCTATCTGGACAAAAGACTCACATGAACCTCATAGTCGACTAAAACTGTAAGAACAGACACAAAATGTTAAAACGATTACTCGACAAACGTTCCAAACTGACTCTAGCAACTAAAAGACAACAATTCCTTGCTGGCGCCCATATGGAACTGTACGGGACAACTAAACGAACTAACCTCAACCGCATAAAAGCTCTCCAATCTATAATCCTTGGAACCTTTTTTTTTATTATTAAAAAACACACAACAGGGCGTACCTGAGTCGCGCTCATCCCAGCCCGCAAACTATTCATCCATCGCAATCAACTTTACTACAAACAGAACTGTTTCTATATCTTCATAAATCAATAAATAAACGAGGGACGGGCACTCAAAAGTGCACATAAAGAACATAAAGACTAAAGCATCTCAGACGAAGAACGATGTAACCAAGTGCAAAAAAAAAACCTTACACAGTCAATAAATACAGTCATACCTTGTACATCCATACAAGACTAGCAAGCCTAAGGGGCCTCTCAGTACTCGATATTCCTGGGAAGTCGTCTAAAATTCTACAGCTACCCGATCTAACGCACACAGACCACAGACAAGCGATAAATTACTATCACACAAAACATTCACTCCGCCTACCCAAGGGAAAGACCCCAAGACATACGCCGCGATAGAGCAGATTCCGCAAACCTTTTGAAGGCATTATATGACGTCTCATTTTCCTGAAGCAAGGGCAGAGCGTCATTGCTAAGGCTCACATGAAATCCAATTCCTCGCCACAAGTTTGTGCGGAGATCTTCATAGAGCTCATGGTCTAAAACTATGTGTTCAGTTGTCTCCTCATCGCCACAGCGTCATCGACCATCTCTTACTAGCCCCATTCTATACCACTTGTCATTTATCTGCGCACGCCCAGTTACAAGTCTGGAGATCGAATATGAAAAATCTTTGGGACTTTTCTATTGCCAGCCGTCGCGTCCGGAAGATACCTATAGTTGTCCTTCCCTTCGCAAAACTCGCCCAACGAGTTTTCCATATGTCCAAAAGATCCTGTTTAATTTTTTTATCCTACTATTTCTCAGCCGTCTCATATAATCACTGCTAGCGCCCAATCTGGTAAAGGTTCCACAGTAATGCCACCCAGGCTCACTGTTCCACCTTTTTTCAGGAAATATTTTATGGCGGATTGAATAATCTAAGTCCAGGGGAAGACAACCTGTCAGAACCTGCAAGGCCTCGGTTGACACTTTGTGACTAAAACTCCCCATAAGTAACAAAATAGACCTTTGGGTCGCCGAGACATGTCTCTGAAAAACCGAACCACTAACTTTGTGGGCCTTTAAGGAACAGCAATAAGCGCGAGTAATATGCCTCTATACATTATTTTGACAGCCCTCTTCTTAAGACCCTAGTCCTTACGAGAACGTGTCTAAGCTGCCCTGTAAGCGTTTTGGACTTCCTTCTTATTTCTTTAATATGGGGAATAAAAGTCAACTTGCAGTCTAAAATAACTACTAAGTATTTAACCTACTGAACCCAACTCAGTTTCTGACCGCTAAATTTAACAACCGGCTGCCGGGTTAAAGCAAGCCTACCCTTGAACATTCCAACTGTCTTTTCATTAGAAATATTCAATTTATTTGCGGTGCACCTGTGTGAGGTTTGTTTTTTGTACTTGGTTACATCGTTGTTCGTCTGAGATGCTTTAGTCTTTATGTTCGTTTATGTGCAATTTTGAGGGACCGTCTGCCGTTTATTTATTGATCTATGTATATATAGAAACAGTTCTATTTATAGTAAAGTCGATTGCAAGGGATGAATAGTTTGCGGGCTGGGCCCCCATAGGTATTTTTGATAAAAAAAAAAGAAAAAGTTATTTCGATCGTCCAGCTTGGATTATTTACACTCCAAACTTCGATATAAAATGGTATCCTGGACTGCTGTAGAAACTTAAGGGCGTCCTTCCAGCCACCTATTGCCTCATTCTAATAATCCTAATTATCCATAGGTATTTCCGATTACAAATCAGATCGACCTTCTCTCCTTTCAAGCATACCGAGTGCCGCATTATAGGTCCTCCCTTTACTTACTGCATTATATGCTGCAGACATACCAACACATCCTGATACTATCCTTCTAACCTATTCAGATGATAATGCTATTTCGTCTACCAATCATGATCCCTTAATAACCCTTAGAAATCTGCACACCCCCACCTCTCCTCCCAAAAAAAATTGTTCGAAAAATAGATCATTAAACTTGATGAAAACAAGTCCTTTCACTCTTCGTCGCCTTACTCTCCCCCTAGTCTAGAACAACTTAATTCCCTTACAGGTGGTCAACGTTGCCCGCTATCTTGAGCTTTGCTTTGCTTAGACCGAAGACTTCCTTTGAATCCTCATTCATGACTTAAAAGAATAGAACAAAAGAGACGACAACTTAAAGATTAATGGACTGCTGATCTAAACTCTATCTAGACAACAAAAGACTAATTATACATCTCTTTTAAAGCGTATGTGGGCGTATGAGATAAAACTACGGGGTTCTCCAAAGAATCCGATCCATTCAATCCAGAATACTTGGTATCATTGTAAACGCTCCGTTTTACGTCTCCAACAGAACTATACATACTGATCTTAATATACCTTTCATTCCTCAAGTCGCCCGAACCCATTACAGGAAATTCCATATTAAACAGTCACACACAAATCCTCAAGTTCAACATCTGTCTTCCCGAACTCTTCCTAATAACCCTCCTAGACGTCTTAAAAGACAATGGCCTCGTAATCTCCTCTCAAGTGAAGAGGATGAATAGCGATTTCGTGTTATTTTATAGTGCTTCCACTGGGTAGCTTCTCCACTCATTATATTTATGTTTTATGTAATCATTATTACTTACAGCGCCATCGCGCGGTTTGTAGAATAAATAAAGAAAAAAAAGGAAATTTTTTAATACCTTTAAATATGGTCAGGTGATAAGTAACTCATTATTATTATTATTATTATTATTATTATTATTATTACTCTTAATTGAACTTCTAAAAATCATAGCAGTAAATTACACCGTTTTGAAGTAATAACTCCTTTATAGTATCTCATTTTTTATTCTCTTATTCTCTGTTTTGCCCCGGAATGTTGAAAGATCTGCTGAATATTTTGTTTTAGCGAACTCACATACACATTGCTACTTGCTAACATAGCCTTTAACTACCCTTTAGAAATTTTTTCAACAGCCATGCAAGGGAGCCAAAGTAGATTAAGAGGCGATGCTCTTGGTTTTTGACAGTAATATTTATCTACAGGTTTTCATTTACAAAAATAATTCACCTCTTTATTTCTTCTTTTTTTTTAAATAAAATTATATATTCATGCCACATCTACCGATTTGTGATTCAGTTCTTTGAGAATTTTTCCGAAAGCCATAAAATGAAAGGATAAACTTATTATCTGGTGTCTGACAACTCACCAACTTATTACATTTCCCAACTTCCAGTGTACAAGTTTTAATTATTAATACATTTAATTATCTCTGATATTAAGTAAAGGGACAAATATTTTAATTGACACAAACCTTAAAACTTAAACGTCACACTTCCCCCAAAAACTTTCCTAACATTAATTTGCTCTTAATGAGTTTTGTAATAAACTATTTTTGCTATATATAATATGGTTTTCATAATTAATTTGTTCATGTTTTGATAGGATGATTAAAAAATAATTTTATTTTTTAATATAATTTGTGTGAAACATAATGGTAAATATATGTGACATCGTTATATTTAACAGTTTTTATTTTTAATTTTTCCATACTTGTCTTTTAAAGTGTGTAGAATTTGTATTTGTACAGACCCAAACTCTGTATATATGGGGTTTCCACAATGCAAACAGGCAAATAAATATCTATCTAGCTTTCGTAGTTTTTGTGTTGCTGCTTTTATAATTTTTTTTTTTTATAGTTATGCTTTTCAAACTTCTTCCTACAGCATTGTCCTGTGAAATTTCCCAGCTTTACAAGGTGGACATCAATAAAAATTTAACAAAGCAATAGATTTGGAAATAATAAAGTACATTGTTCATTAGTGAATCTATACTAATAATAGTAATAATAATAATACAATAGGAAAGGCTCAACGGTAGCGAGCTGGACTAGCAACAAAGAGGTTCCCGGGTTCGAGTCCAGCAGTGCTGCATTTAGATTTTTTCTTGCTAGGAACCTCCTCTACAGATCACTGTCCCGTGCACGAAAAGGCTCCAGGCGCCAGTGACCATAGATGTTGAATTAAAAAATGTTTTAAAAATAATGGTTTTAAAAGAGAATTCTTTATTTCTTTGATTTTCAGTGTTTATCTAATAGTGTACCTACTCTCCAGTAAGTAATATATATGTTGTTTGTATTAGTATTTTAAATTTCCAATGTATTATAGCTGGAATAACATCGTCTATATTTTATCAATGTATAAATTAATACATTTTGTTATATTTTTACACAACCGAATGGAATTTGAAAGAAAGTATTTCAATATATGGAAAATTCTGGATAATGAGATACAATTTAAGTACCAAAACACATCATTGAGTTTTCTCCAATCTTAATTTTTTGATCTATTTAAATTACATAATTCAGATATAAAGGTGTGGTGGTTATGAGAATGGACTTGTAAGTCGGAGGTCCCCAGTTCGAGTCCCGCGTAACAGCTAAATTTTTATATTCGTTGAAATTCGTCCTTCCGACCCCCTTTCCCTAAGCCCGCCTGAAAAAAGTAGGCATGACTTTACTTAACTGTAATGGATACGTTATAAATGACAATTACAAATTAATTGTAGCAAATAAAATATTGTAATAACTTTAAGTATACAAAAACTCCCGCACTTAAATATTCTTTGGCTAGATTGATTTTAAACATAAATGTTATGTAAGTTCACTTCACTGCTCTAAAATACAATTTATTTTAAGTTACAATCACTAACACATTTTCCAAAATCATTTCTACTTTTTTTAATATTTCTGTTTGCTTCTTCCGTTATAAGTTTTATTTTTCAATGGACAAATATTTGTAAAAATGTTTACATTTTCCATGAACTTTTGGCTGCATTATTAAATTCTCCTTTTATCGTCCTTTTATTTAGAAAAATGTTTTGCAACATAAACTTCAAGATAATAAATTGCGTTAGTTATTTTGTACTGGCTGATGACTTTGTTAGTTAAAGTATCCTCTTCATTGTTGCCTTCATGGCGATGATACTGTATATGGTTCTTTCGCATGCAGAACGACCACTGTTTCCTGCACCCTTCTCCCCTTCAGCTTTTAAATACCCTAGTAACTACATAGCGTAATATTAATAGCGGCCTAACGTTACAAATGGAAATAAGTCACTTCTCTTCTTTCACAAACACACACATTCGAAAACTGACACATAGAAAAAAACATTGTATAGGTGCAACCTTTTCAACCTAGATTAGCCAGGTCGTCATGGTAACCTACATTCATACAGACCCGTGTATTAAAAAGTAGAGAACTCGGATGCCTAAAGCTGGTTCTCCTGTTGAATGTAGACCTCACACTTCATGATAGATATATTAAACATACTAATTCTATCCCAGCTTAGCATTCAGCTCGTTTTTTCTAAGCCCTCTACTCCATTACACCTTATTTCATAATATAGGCAATGAACTATTTTTTTCGATACTATTTATTATTCATAAATATGCTTTGACTTGATACTTTTTTCAAGTGTTTAATTTTACAGAAAAATTTTGTTATTAATATTTGATAATTTACTTTCATAGAATGTTCATTGCTGTCGTCGTGATCATTAAATTGCATTTTCAAGTAAAAAATTAAACTTTTATCTCTATTTCCACCAGTTATTAGTGGCATTCATTAAACATTTGCTTTCATTTACTACTGTAAGAGGAAGTATTGCGATCGTCTCAATTTTCGCAATCGAGTTTTCACCGGAAATACATCTTTTGAGGTCCGCTGAGTCAGAAAAAGAGGTTTTAAGAAATTGGTCAATGTGTGTGTGTGTTTTGTGTGTGGTCAGCATAATTCGCAAGCGGAAAATCGTAGCGAACTGAGACTTGTTATTTCGTTTACATGTTACCAGGGGACGCCACATTAATGTTTTGGTCACAACCGTTAGACTAAAATCGCTTCAACTTTCATTAGAGATATTTTATATGTAACATTTATATGTGACATTTAACAGTTATATGTGAAATTTATAACTAAATTTATAAATGAAACAAAACTATGTAAATTGGAATAAGAAAAAGTCGTGTGAGTGTTTCAGATCAGTTATTTCTTATTATAATTAAGCAAAAATTCATAGGTTTAATTTGTGTGATTATTCTATTTGCAAAATAATAATTAATGTATGTTAGTGTTTATAGTGATGTCAATGGAAGTGTTCGAGTTTTTTGACTGGCTGATACCCGCAGGGACGCCAGATTCTTTGGAGATGTTGGTAATCCATCTTTCTGTATCGGAATCCCAGCTGCTCTGAATAATCCCACCCGTTTACACACTGTACAGAATAATGAATTTGGCTTTAAAGCTCTTTACGTCCACATCCCTTTATATAGTTATAAAGTTGAAGTGAAATCTCTCTGTAATGGACTGCCGGAAGTGTGTCACGCCAGCAGCCAAAAATCATATGGCAATCCGACCGACTTTGCCCACGTCAGAAGACGCTTAACCCATCTCCCTACGACTTGCTGTTCAAAATCACTCCCTAGGGGTGATCAAGATCCTTCTATTTCAACCCCCAGGAGATTGGAAGGAGAAGTCGGAAAAGTTTTCCACAAGTAAAGTAAGCCCTAGATACATTCAGACATTCAATCTTATACGTGAGACATCACCAACACCCTCCCAATTCAGCCTGCCATTTCTACTCACCCTACCACTCTCTATATCAGTCAGTGTAAACTCTGCAATACTCTGTTTTCTCAATTAATACATCATTCTCCTCATTCTACATTTTTCTTTGTCCAATCCCACAAAAACCTTACTATCTCTCACTTTTGGAAACAGCATAGCAGCAGTTTTAAGAAAGTCAACGAAATTAATAGATTGTCCTCCAATTACTTTCATGCTATTTGCAAGTTATTTCTTTTTGAAATCAGCAATAGCTGATACCCTTTCCAGACTATCTGCTACTGATTTGGAATGTTTATACAAAGTTTAGTTGTATCTTATCTTTTATTAGTACACTGTTGGGGGATACATGGTGTTCACTACACATAGTAAGTATACCTGAATGTGATTACATTGTAGTTCTGAAGTCATCTAGATCAGACCCGAAAAACATTTAAAATCTGACATCATAGATTTGCCTAAAATCAATATTTCGAAAAATTAGAAGTGATATTTTTGCAGTTAATATTTCAAGTTTAAAGAAAATCCTTCCCCGACAGGGGTGTCTGTTGCATGTAGTCACCAGGGGGTAGCGAGCCCACGGATATCCCAGCTCAGTAAACCATGCACAATCATCACAACTCAACAATGCACAACACATACACACTACAGACAAGGTCACTTACAGTACACATCCTAGGGTCACCGTCCCTAGACTTCGGCGTATGCCAAGGGAGTAAACCCTCAAAGCCATAGGAAGAAAATCACAGGTCCTCTAAGGTAACAACCCGACCCCGGAAAAAAGCTTATTGTACAGAAACCACCAAAGAAAAGCCGGACTGATCTTCAAGGGAACCGACCTCGGCGAGTCAACGGACATACCTGGATAGCAACATGGAATGTTAGAAGCCTCTTTAGAGCCTATAGTAGCACCAACCTTCCGAAAGAACTAAACAAGTACCAGTTAGGAGTAGTGGCGTTGCAAGAAATTAGGTGGAAAAGCAGGAAGTCACGGAATTAAAAGACTATACAATAATTAATAGCGGAAGTGAACAAAATGTCTTAGGAACAGGCTTTGCGATTAACAGGAAAATGAAGCACGCCATAATAAACTACAAATCAATCAACGCTAGATTGTGCACCCTGAGATTAAGAGGGAAATTTTTTAATGTCTCCATTATTAGTGCCCATGGTCCGACGGAAGAGAAGGAAGACGTTGAAAAAAAAAGTTTTTACAACACTTTAGAAAGAGTATATGATCAGCTACCAAGCTATGACGTAAAAATAATAATCGGAAATTTTAATGCCAAAGTAGGAAAGGAAAAAGAATTCAGACCTATAATAGGAACCCACAGTAGGCACGGTACCTCAGGTAATAATGGGATAAGGCTCGTGAATTTTGCAATGGCCAAGAATTTAAGAGTGAGTAGCACTTTCTCCCTCACAAGGAGATCCACAAGGGACCTTGATTTCTCCAGACGGACTAACCAGGAATCAAATAGACCACGTGCTTATCGAAGCCAGACATGCCTCGGATATCCTGGACGTGCGTAGCTGCAGCGGAGCCGATTGTGACCCAGATCACTTCCTCGTGAGATTGAAGTACCGGTAGAAGGTTGCAGCAACCTATAGGCTGAAAGGGACTTTCCAGCGGCCTACTAATTTCAACATCAAAGCCCTGAAGAATGAGACTTTTAAAAACCAATACGAGGAGAAGTTGGATGTGGAATTGGTAAATTGTAGAGCGGAACAGGAGGTAATCACATCAATTGAACAACGTTGGAGAAGCCTGAAAGAATCAATCCACAAAATAGCAAAGGAGGTACTGGGAGAAGAAAGGAAGAGCACCAGAAATGGATGGTTCGATGAGGAATGTGAAAGGGCCCTAAAGGAAAGAAACGCGGCGAGGGAGACGATGTTAAATAAGAGAACAAGAGCAAGCTTCGATGAATATAAAAATATTAAAAAAAAGGAGGTTGACTAAGTCAATTTTCCGAAGGAAGGGAAGAGAGATGGAACATACGAAGGTCAGGAACATCCAAGAAAATTACGAAGGACGTTACTCCGGGAAATTTTGTAAGGGAGATTAAATCTGGCTAAGCTCCAAGGAATTCCATTTGTAAGGACGAGGACGGCAACGTTTTGATGGATAAGGAGCGGATTTTAGAGAGATGGGCTCAATATTTTGAAAGGCTGCTAAATGCGGAAGAACATAGGCGAGAAGAATGCAGGAGAAAGAGGCGAGTGGTGGCGACCAGATAGACAGTGAAATGCAAAGTGGCAACGATGATGTGGATGACCAATCATTGCAACCACCGACATTGGAGGAAATAGCTGATACTGTGGAAAAATTAAAAAACATTAAAAGCTCTGGCTTGATAACATATCAGCGGAATTATTGAAATGTGGTGGCGACATTTTTCGGGAGAAATTATACATACTTTTCTGGGAAACTTGGATGCAGGAAAAAATGCTAGAGGAATGGTCCACAGCTATAATCTGCCCGATCTATAAGAAAGGCGATAGGCTGGAGTGTAAGAATTATCGGGGAATCGCACTTTTAAGCGTTGTATATAAAGTGATGGCTACAGTTATCAATAGAGGTTAACAAGCTGGACTGAGAAGGTTCGGGGAGATTACCAAAGTGGTTTCAGAGGTGACAGATCCACCACTGACCACATATTCACCCTCAGAATGAATTTTGAAAAATGCCGTGAATTTAATGTCCAACTGTACAACATCTTCATCGATCTGCAGCAGGCTTATGGTAGGGAGCACAGAGATAAGTTGTTCAGGATAATGATCCTGTTTGGAATTCCCAGAAGCTAATCAACCTGACAATCATGACCATGGCAAATTCGCAATGCTGTGTCAAGGCTCAAAGCTCCAGATCTAGAAGCTTCCCAGTAGCAAATGGACTTCGACAGAGCGACCCTGAAAATTCCAAAAAACTCTTTATATAATTTTAGATAACCGATTTTTCAAATTTGCAATCCTAGTAATACATTTAATATATACTTCAATATTTAGTAGAACCACCGTACATGATAATGAAGTGGTACTTTGAATGCAAGCTTGATTACGTTCACTAAATATCCTCAGAACGTACCAAAAGTCAAATTTCGTGGAAAATGTTTCAAATATAAGTGATAAGAGTTTATGAAAATCATTGAAAACATTTTTGGGAAAATTGTAACAAACTGAAGAAAAAAATACATTCATCTAAAGTAGCACATCATTCACAACTATCAATTGATAGATTTGCATGTGTTGATGAATTGCAGTAGAAGAAATTTTTTAGTGTTTCGTACTATACCAGATTTGTTTTTTAAATTAAATTTCGGTATAGTATAATTAGGCCTGCAATCCCCTTAGCCACTTCTTCAGGGATCTTGACCATTCCCAGCGTCAAAAAAATGACAGATTAAAAATCTCCTTTAAGATAGTCACTTTATTTTATGAAGAGATTTTGAGATTATTTTGCAATTGCAATTCTTGAAGGGCATCTTTCTTGAAAGTAATTAGACTGGGTAAGATGACATTGATACATACGGTGCGTTGCGATACGGACCAAGTTAATGTTTCCAGAAAGTTCCCGGTGACTATTGGTCTTAGACAAGGTGATCAATTTTTGAGAACTGGCAATTACCAGTTCTTTTCAATCTGGTTGTAGAATCTGCTGTCCTCTGTGTATCTACAAACGGTGGGACTAATATTTTAACCGACTATCCAATGCCTTGTATATGGAGACTATAGCAATAATTGCTAGTTCAGCAGCTTTAAAGGAGGGTTTTCAGCAATTAGACAACCAGCTGCCAAATACAAGTTAAATTTAAATACAGAGAAAACAATTTATATGGATGCGATGAAGAGAAGAAAGTCATTTAGAAATCTAATGGTAGGAGAGTACTATTACTAATAAATTTAAATACCTAGGGTCTAGTAATCATGATGTCGGCCAAGATATTAGGAACAGGCTCGCGGCCGGGAATAGGTGCTATGCTACCTTTCGGCCAGTCCTAACAAATAAGAATATTTTCCGAAGTGCCAAATTAACTATTTATAAAACCGTTTTCTGCCCTTTGGCCCTATATGGTGCAGAGGCATGAATTTGTTGCAGATGAGCTCTGAATTGTTGGGAAATGGGAGTGTTAGGGACTATCTTTGGTCCTATATTGAAGAGAGGATTGTACCGGATGATGAAAAACTCGGAGTTAAAAGCACTCTTTAAGGAGGAGGATTTAGTTGGCAGTAGTTAAGATTGCTAGTATCCTGTGAATGGGATACCTACACCATATGGAAAGAGGCCGGGGTCCGAGACGGGCATATGAAGGACATCCCGGCCGGCGAAGGCCCCGAGGTAGACCGCACCTTAGGTGGTTGGATAATCTAGAGGGCGATTTGATACGGATAGAAGTGCGCAATTATTAAAGGAGGGCAAGTCCTGCTTGGGCCGTAGCGCCATAGAAAGACAATTTCTTGAAGGGCTCCAAAAATTTTGAGTGGCATGGGTATATAATAATACTCTTTTCATTATCGCTAGCAGTTAGTACCTCATCGCAGTTTGCCTAATGAGAACTCTGTTTATTGAATAGTTTTAGAAATGAAGAAGTCCACCCAATCCATTTTATCATCTCTTGGATATAATAATAATAATAATAATAATAATAATAATAATAAGTAAGTTTATTTCACATAACCATAAAAAGAAAGAAATACATTCATTAATACATATGAAAACTTAATACGGCAAGGATAACCGTCTGCCGGGGTTTGGTTAGATACAATTATGGCAGTGCCTTTTATAATATATATAATATAAATTCAACAAAATATTACCATTAATTTCAAAATTTATTTACCACAAATTTAATAATAATAATAGTGAACATTAACTGAAAGATAAAAAGAAAAATAAATACAAGGAAAGAAAAAAGAAACGAAAATTTGAGAGAAAGAGAGATAAAAAAGAGATAAATAAATTACAATCTTGTTAATAAATGAAAAAAAAAGAAATAAAATACAAATCAAAAGACATCCAAAACTGCCAATAAATAAAACAATTCATTATTGAACAATATTTATATTGTATTCGCTGAAGAATTACTGAATACTAAATCTAGGGCTAGTGCGTTTATAATTAACAAATAATATATAAGAGAAATTTAAAAATTAAACTCATTTTTTATTATTTTTCTGTACTGCCATGCTGCAACCACGTATCTAATTGGGTGAGACCAATCAGGACCGTTCAGCAAATTGAGGAAGAAACCGAACGAAAGAAATCTTTCCCCAAACACAGATAGGCGGTAGGGAGCAAGAATAGGGCACTCTGCAACAAAATGAAACGTGTCCTCCTTTACCCTATAGTTACAAAGAGAACATTCCTCCTCTCTGTCAAGGTTGTAAGGTTTATGGTTGAGGTTCAGCAATTCTCCTCTTAGCTTTAATATCCACCTTATCTCAGTAATACCGTTTTCCACCCCGCCACTACCAGTCAAATCTGCGCACCTGACCTCGTGGTCAAGCAACTTGTCTATCATCTCTTGGAAATTTCAATTATATTTGTTCAAAAGGAAGTATAAAATTAGAGAAATGCAAAATAATAGATGCTTGTAATTTCAAAAATAAAAATATGGAACATAACTTTAATATCTCAACCCTGCTTATAAAATGTTAATTAACAGTTAATGTCTAATAGCATGAAAGTAACAAGACATATTTTCTCAAATACTTAGAAATAGTTCCTTAAAATAATATGTTAATGTTTATGAATGCTGAAACTTTTTGAATATTCGCTGGGAAATATTGTGCGCCAGCACATTGAAGAGATGGTTGAATGTGGAATATAGCAGATGTTTCTGGAGTAGTTAAGTGAACTGCTATGCACAGTCAGGTTTTAGACGATACAAGTTTGTGGGGAGGCAGTTACTTGTAGAAAGCACAAACTCTGGTGACCAAATGGTGGCACTAATGAGCCTGAAAGTTCTTCCTCCATCACCTTGAAACTTCTCCAGTGTGTATCTCTCTACCATTGTAACATGTTACCCGTCTCTTTCTCTTTCACTTTTACCCTATTTTATGATTATGTTTATTACATTTAGTAAATCAACATTAAAAAAGAGCTTGTTGTTAAGAAGATAAATAATCTGATATAAAACAATCACACGACTTTCTCTTACTTCGGTTTATTCAATTAGATTACACATTTTTCAAGATGGAATTTTTACTAAGGCAACGAAACCATATTCTGTTTCCCCCTGTCCCCCTGTAGGTTCGGGGCTAGGAAAGAGACAGAGAGCAACCATCCCCGTAACATCCCTAGACAAGTGGGTAGATTATTATGAAAAGCTTCTATCGAATGAAGAACCTCCTTACGAAGAGGATTGTTTAAATGAAGAGCTCCCTGTAGTAGTCAATGAAATCAGTACAGAAGAGGTTGAAGACTATTCAAAAAGTGGAAGGAATGGGAAATCTCCAGGACCAGATGGGGTTCATTAGAATATAGTGGAGACAAATTGGTAAGCATCCTTACCAACCAACCTGGTTAATAAGATATTTAAAGGTGAGGAAATCCCGGGTGAGATGAACGTAGGTCATATAATCTCTATTCACAAAAAGGGAGATATAAATCTTCGCTCAAATTATCGCGAATTTGGGTAAATAACATTGTGATGAAAACATTTGGTGGTGTCGTAAAAAAAAAAGAAGCACATTAGTCTCATCTTTATAGACGTAGCGAAAGCTTATGACAGCGTATCTCTTTGGAAAGTGTGGGATGTACTAAAAATAGTCTCGATCAGCGGTCCAGTAACAAATGTAATCAAGACTATGTACCGGAACAACATGTGCCAAGCAAAAATGGGAAAATATTATCAAGGAAATTCCCGACTTCCAAGGGGCTCCTTCAAGGGTGCATTGTGTTTCCCACTCTTTTTAAAACTTTCTTGGATGTAAGCCTTCGACATTGGTCATGGAAATATGACAAGATGGGTTTAAAATTAGATGAAGTAACATTCTCCATACTCTATTTTTTCCTGACGACCAAGTGGTCATCGCGCAAGATAAGAAGACTCAGCATTTATGTGCACCAGATTAATAGAGGAATACGAGAAATAGGAGCTTAAGGTAAACCCCAAGAAGAGTGAGCATATGTCTACGGATGGAAATTCTCATACCCTCTACGGGGTGAAATAAAACGGTGGACCACTTCAAATATCTGGGTTCATTCTAAAATGGAATGTTTCCTCAAAAAAAGAAATTAACAAAAGGGTATTGGAAGTACGGAAAGTCATCAGCATGCTGAACTCCGTTTTATGGAGTAATAATATATTAAAAGGAACGAAAAAGCTTATATACAGTACCATAGTACAGGTTTATGGGAACGAAACGTGGACTCTTGGCTCACAAGAAAAATAGGAAGCTACTGTCCACCGAAATGGATTTCTAGCGTCGGTCAGCGAGAACGTCTAAACGGGACACAGTCAGAAATGAAGCTATTCGGGAATTAACGGACACCAAGAAGATTGTGTGGGTATGCATCGCTGAAAGAAGATTACGATGGTAGGGACATATAAGGAGAATGCAAGATGAAAGATTGCCAAAGAAAATTTTGGAGTGGAAACCGGAAAGAAAAATAAAAAGAGGGTGACCAAGGCTTCCTCGGGAAAAAGATCTTGGACGAAGGAGGATGCTTTAGACAGAGAAAAATGGAGAGCATATTTTTAATTCCTAAATTTTATATTTTTGACTATATATATTTAAATTTTTTATCACCATTGTTAGTGTGTAATTGCCAATTTTAAATTTTGTTTCGCCGTATTCTCGCGGGACTACGCAAGAAAGAATCATCAGCCCTATACTCCATCAGAATCTTTACTGTTCGGACATACCTGAACCAACTTCAACCACTTTAGCTACATACGCAGATGACACAATGATAGCCTGAGGCAACATTGACGACAGCATTACTGACTTACAAACAACTATAGACATCATAACAAAATGGTTCCAAAAATGGAAGCAACTCTCAACATCACTAAAACAGAAGCAAAAATTTTCTCTCTTCGGAGATTTCAAAATGAAGATTTTCGGCGACTCAAATTAAACAACCAGGAAATACCCTGGAAACCGAAGGCCCAAGGAGTGCGCTATCTTAGTGTAATCCTTGACACAAGACTCACCTGGAGACTGTACATTAACAATAAACTACAACAAGCATACAGCCGACTGAAACAGTTATATCCACTTATTAACAAAAAACACTCCTGTACAGTCTTCTTTATAAGACGCTTCTCACATCTCTGGTGACATACGCTTGCGCAGTCTGGATAACAGCCAACAACACTCTTCACATAACAGCCAACAACAACGACTTCAGACATTTCAAAATAATGTACTCCGAATTGCTTTAAGAGCCCCTTGGTTCACTAGAAACACACAAATACACAGAGAACTAGACATTACAGATATTCACACACACATGACTAGATTAACAGACAACTTCTTCCTCACACTTCACACACTATCTTCAACGTCCCACTACCACTGCTTCAGTGGTAGGTTCGCCTCGAACCTACTCAATCTAGAAGACTGAACCGCGACTCTACCAAGATTTATGAATATTTTACCTCTAATCTCTATGTATAAAAAAGCTCTTTGTGAGCTGGCCCATATTATGATTTGTAAACAAAATTTTGTTTTACTTTAATGATTGAATTTTGTTGTAAATATTCATAAGTTATATTTTAAGGTTAATTTGACGGCATGAGATTGAAATTGTTAAATGTTAAATACTGTTTCTAGGTTTAAGTAATACTTAAAATTTTATAAAGTAATTTAATTAATAGAGTTTCATAATTTATAGGCACAAATAAAGTAGTTTGACGAGGTAACCTCATTTGGGGAAAATCCTGGAAAAAAAGTACTGTTTCATGACACTTCATCTCGCTAATAAAAGTGGATGCGAGATTACCAACTCCAACCCCAGCAAACCACATGCATTGTAAAATCTAATGTATACATGTTATGAAAAAATTTGGTGAGGATCGGTCAAAAAGAAACAATTAATTATGCCAAAGTCTTTTCCTGTTTTTATCAAGACTTTAATATGTAGATAGTTTAATATATAGTTAGATGGAGTCCGTCGTCTCTATTTAGACGGTTTTCCTCTTTCTAAATTTTCCTCGTTCGTAATAATTGTTTACCTGGGCAGGACTTTAGTATCTTCAAAATTTATCGCATGTCCGGTTGTAGACTAATGTTCTGCGAGGACAGATTTCTCCGTTTTGTTATGCCTTACATAGTGAATAGGTTCTTTAAGACGTGTTGTGATTAAACTTTTAGTCTGGACTAGGCACTTTTCCCCCCAGCTGCAAGGTATCACATAGATCCTCTCTTTTTTGCTGTGCAAACGTGTTTTTGAACCCTGGTAGCAGTTGAGACATTATTCTGTCAGTCCCATGTGTGGTTGTTATATTGTGTTTTGTCAGGATCTTAGAAATCTCCGACACTCCTTGCACTTACAGGAGGATAGCTCTCATTTCCTTACATGAGAAAGCTATTTGACCCTATTGAAGAGAGTCGTTATTTGTCCTTCTTTGTAGCCGTTTTGTTTCAGAGGTTGCCGAAAATGATTTTCTTCCTTAGGCAACTCCGTCGGCTCGGCAATCCTGATACCATTCTTTATCAACTTAGTGGAAATGGGGCACGCCTTTTCTCTGCCGAGGTTCAGTGCGCCATTACATTCAAGGTGTAACGACCCTGAAATGGCTCATTGTAATAATATGGGCGAAACGTCGGTTTCTACCACTGACGCGGTCTTATTCCGGAAATTCAAGGTGTTTTTCATTAAAATAGCCGCGGAAACTTAAAAGATAAGAACTTATTCCAATATGGTATTTTTTTTTAAACTTATCTTCGGATGAATTGAGACGTTCAGATTGTGCAATATACGACATAACGAGTACTTTGAGCACCAGTGGCAAAATTTTTCTGGAAAATGGTAACAACTTCCTCATATCTCAAAATTTTTGAGTTACCTTCGTAAAAATACTAATGATTTATGGACCTTTTTCAGACAATGCTTTACACTTAAGAATAGTTATTGATAATTATTATGTGCAGGATTAAACCTTACTAAAATTATTTAACTTATCGGCAATGCGTACTCTCAGTTGTCCATGGTAAACTGCTGGACATTCACTCTTTTAACTTCATAACAGAAATAGCTGATTGATTTTATTAGAAAATAATACTTTAATTTTGCAATATAAATTTCAAATAAAACGTAAACTCTTGGTTGTTATAATCTGGTTCTTTACTAATTAACACTGAAAAACCTAGAATGTTTTGAAATAAATTCATATCAAAATTTACCTACTTGGTTATTATCGATGCATAATATCTATATCTTTTATGAACTTAAAACTAATGGCTCTATTTATTGTTTACTTTTTGTGATTGTATTTTGTTGAGTGTGATTATTGATCTGTAAAATATATATTCATGTCATTTCAACAAATCTCTTGCTCCTTGAATTCAAGCTCCAATTTTTATTGTTATCCTACTTAATGTCACAAGATTGGAATGTTAACTGGGTTGTGCACAGTTAACTCTCTTATCATGATGTAGCCAAACTGTAATGCAGGCTCTTATAGAACTATCTTTAGTTATTATTGTTCCGTATATGATGGCATTAAACTTTATTTCCTTTATTAAACAGTGTTGCGAGTAAAACTTTATACTTTTAAATCTTAAATAATTTAAATATTATTTCTAATCTTCTGAACTTTTTATTAACAAAATAATAAGCATCGATATTTCAGTTATTCATTAGCAGTATGGATAAACTAATTTTTTCATTGTTAAATATACTTATTTTTTATAGCAAATATTGCAATGAAAAAGTCTAGAGTTTTTGTAAAACGCTCAGAGTTTCTCTTCATCCATTTAAAACAGTTAAACAATTCAATTTTTTTGTGCCAGGTATATTGATCAAACACCGTTGAAATTTACCACAATTTTCGCAGAACTACCTAAAATAATTTTTTTCGGAAATTTACAAATTTGAAGTTGCACTTCCGGTAAACAGATTATCTTAAAATATGGAATTCTACCATGTATGATGTTAGAACGGTACATTATATTGAACTGGTATTTTAGAGGTAGCTTAACGTTACTGTTACCCCAAAAACTTCAAAAAAATCAATATTCCCGCCAAAGTGTTTCAAATAAAAGTGATGTGTATTTATGAATGTAGATAGTATACGAAGTTTAAAGTTGTTGAATCCGTTTTCGAGAAAATCACGGAAAACTGACAAAAAAAATCTCACTTCCGGTTGATGGATTTTGCCCGAAAGCTTCATAACATATTCAGTGCATGCCTAAACGGAATAGCACGTTTGAGCTTTCTACGATTTTTCGTTTTTGAGATATGTTGTTTACACACACACACACACAGATCATTCTATCAAAACATTCTGTACCTCAAAAGAGATCTCAAAACATGTATTTTCGGTTAAAACTTAATTTCAAAACTTTGACACGATAACAATACATACTCCTTTTATTCGTACAAAAAGTAAAAGGATAAATTGTAAAATAAGATATAATTTTTTATTTTTTGTTACTGCTTCAAGTGGAACTGTTACGAACATGTCAAATTTGGGAATTTGAGTTTTCACTGGAACTACAGCTTTGCAACTTCCCTGAGTACAAAAAAAATATTTTTTTTGCGCATGATTTGTGTTGGTTCGAACAAAAAATGGCAAAAACGAAAAATTGCGAATTATTCCATTTTATCTTGATATTCTGTTTAGGTACCCCAGTGCATCTATAAGAAGGTTACGGCCAGAATGTGCGATAGTACTGAATGGTATTTTTTTTTATTCAGGAATCCGCATTTTTCTCTAAAGCAGCTGCAACAATTTTCTTAGAGTACTATTTTTTTATTGAAACATTTATCTAGGAAAATTAAGTTTTGTGGGGTTGCTAGGGGAATACAGCATGGTGATAAGATCGCAATAAGCTTTCCCTTAAAAGTGATTACTTCAGTACAGTGTGCTTCCAAAACCTATATAATATTTAGAAGCTTTTCTAGGATTCCAAATTTGAAGAAAATCGCTTAGACAGAAAGAAGTGCGATTTTACTATTTAGTTTTTTTTTTTTTAATTATCTCGAAAAAGGCTACCACGATTTTCTTTAATGTTGGAAAAGCCAAGTGCACAGATATAAACTGAATCACTTGTATGTGGATCATTTTTAACAATTGATTTTGTGAGCTTAGGAGTCTGTGAAGGTAGATTTCAGAGGTTAATAGGTTTATTATTGTTTAGAAGGTGGTCTACTCCCCTAATTCGGGCTGCACGTATTACAAGCTGGACGTATTACAAGCAGTAGTGTCTTTAAATTCTTAAGGAAATGTTTACTTTAATTATTTTCTGTTTGAATATTTGAATAAATAAAGACTTGAAATAAATAAAAATAGTGCAAATAAAGTTTGCTTTAAAGGTAGCTTTATAAAGCTTTAAAGGTTGCAAATAAAGGTAGCTTTAATCCACCTTTCCATCATAGTTGTAAACGTGTTTCCCAAAATGAACGCTCATGATGAAAATTGTGCAATAACTCCAGCATATCCATTTCTCATCGCAGACTCTGCCAACTTTTCCGTAAACAGATGCAGCCATTCTTAAGTTGGTTAGCGTGTCTACTACATTGCTTGCGGGGCTGTAGCATCTGTAGCTTTAAGTACCGCTTGGCAAAAATGAGGAGTGGAATAGCCATTTTTCTTTAGGGATCATGGCGTTCCGACTACCCAACGAAGTGGAACAGTAACATTCACTAACACAGACCCTGGAGTTAATATGTGCAACTACTTGTGTTTAGATTTCTCATAAGCAATTCACAATTTCTCCTCCACATTCACAGTACTTTTTTACAATCACTATATTGTGCAGGAAATAGTCACCCAAAGAATTCAACAGGTCTGCTAGGCCGCAGTGATTTGTTTTTATAGTCGTTCGTTCCCCCAAATTTAAAGAACACACTACTCTAAAATGTAAAAACAAGAAGAGTTTTATACTTCATGTCCTTTCAGATTAATAATATAATAATAATTTCCAAACTAACATCTAAACATTCAACATGCTGCCCATTCTAATGATCTCCGTGCCGTTGACATATAGGCATCATTCTTAATTCATTGGTCCAGTTAATTGCACTAAATTATTTTCTGAAATACTGATCATTTATTTAAAAATAATTTTAAGAATTCATACTGTCATAAGCACAAAATGTTTTATGACTATTTAGAAGAAATTTCTTGAAAAATTTCAATTATCAGTTAATTTCTGGCTTGTAGATCGCTAATTATAGATAAGGGTTAGATTAGATTAAACTGAATTATATGAATTATATTGGTTTTAGTTTTACAGCTTGCTCATTGGAAGAAGATGCAATGAACGGTTTCGGAGATGTTTAAAAAACAAACTATAAAAATTAATTTTTTATTCAAAAGTTGACTAATATGGTATTTATTCCATTAAAGATCATAAAAAGTGATATTTTAAACTCTAGGGATTAAAAAAAATTGCAATATTGCCGCCTTTTAATTAAATTTTCTAACGAACGTTCAGTGTTTATAATTCTGACTTTAGTTTTTTTTGTGAAGTTTTCAAAATTTAAATTTTTAAGCATTTTTTGTTTGCTCCTTTTATTATTATTATTATTATTAATTTTTTATTATTATTATTATTTTTATTGGTTATTATTATGGCCCATGATGAATAATACGTGCAGCCCGAATTAGGGGAGCTATAAATGTTATTAGGAATAATGCGGGGAATAGGCAAATTCTACAGTAAGCTATGGCGGTGAATGGGGTAACTAAAGAACATAATTTAGAGAGAAACTACGATGTGGGCAATTCATCTGGTTATTAAGAACTGGTAGCCCTATACAAAAGGCCATCGTCACTTCATTATTTGACGTATCATCACCCGGTAAGAATATTCGCAAACTAGTTGAAGTAGAAGTTTCTGAGGATACGGGAGAATTGCGCAAGAAAACCGTCCCAGCCCATGAGCTCTTACCAAGAAACGTCCAACTCCATCCCCCCGCAGTGGTACAAGGTTCATCGTTAATTAGTACTAAGTGCGAGAGTAGAGTGAAAGAAAAGAAAAATGTGTGTCGGATCTGTAGTTTGTCATTTAAAAATGAACGAGGTTCAGGAATTCATGTCTCTAAAAAACATCCAAAAGAGGCCAATGAATTAAAATTAAATCGTATCCTTAAAGATGTTGATCCGCCTAGAGATGAAATGACTATTAAAGATCCAGAGCTTGCCTCTTCGATCAACAAGTGGGCCGATTTTTTCAAGAATTTTTTGAAGATTAATGAATCTTTTCATAAAACAGAATATGACGATGCGATAAGCAGTTTTTTGGAATTTTTGAAAGAAGCGAATGCTAGTCTTCCAGGACCGAAACATCCAGCAGTACGGTACTACAGATGGCGTAAAAAGAAATGTGGTCCGGGGAATGGTAAGGGGAAAGGAGAGGTTTCTAACCCACAGAGAAGTAATAAGGAGGCAAGGAAGAGGCGCCAAGAACAGTATCAGTACGAGGTGGCGCAATTTCAATATTATAATAGAAGAAAGAAAGTAGTTCAACAGGTCATGAATGCAGATGCTCCAAAACAATGCCCAATTAATATTAACGAGATCGAGCGACATTTTAAATCGATCTTTGAATGTGGCAATCAGGCTCAGAGACATATCTATGATTTTTCTGAATCAAAACCTGACCTAACGACTGTTAGTTTAGCTTCAGTGCATAAAGCAATTAAGTCCACCTCTCTCTAACATCGCCAGGGCCTGATGGGATACTCATTCGAACTGTGAAATCATTAAGGATAGCACATATAATCAAGAGTATTATCGAAATCTTGCTAAAAACGTCTTATCTCCCAAAATCTCTTCGACAAGGTAGAACCATTCTGATGTATAAAGGAAAAGGAGCCAGTACAGATATAAGTTCTTGGAGACCGGTCACGGTGTACTCAATAATAAGACGTATTATCGAAAAAGTATTAGATTATGAGTTGAGAAGACAAATCGAGTTCCATTCATCTCAACGAGGATTTGTAAAAGGAATGCCAGGGTGTCACGTCAATGCGAGAATCATAAATGCAGTAATGAAAGATGCGAAGAGGAACAATAGGGATTGTGTCTTGGCGTTTCTTGATGTGACTGGTGCCTTCGATAGGACATCAACATGTTATACAAACGTTGGAAGCGAGGGGCGTATCTCAAGATGTAAGGAAGGCTATATCAGCGCTCCTGTGTAATAATAATGTCCGAATTAGTGTGGGGGCTCAGAAATCCAATCCAATAGAGATAAGAAGAGGAGTTCCTCAAGGTGGTCCGTTATCTCCTGCTCTTTTCAATTTCTCAATCGATCATCTTTACAAGGAAATATGCGATCCGCAACTTGCCAAGCGTTTCGGATACAAATTAGGGGAAATCAAGAAGCAGTGATTCTTAACGGCTTCGCAAACGATCAAGCCATCACGGCATGCAGTGTTGAAGCAGCGACGAGAATTATAGATACGGTTCAACGGGAGTTAAGGGAGTTTGGCCTCAAAATAAACCCTTCTAAAAGTTCAGCTGTGATAATAGAAAAAGGGAAGTGCGTGGATAGAGGCGAACTCGAGTTAGAGACTGGTGAGGTAATTGTTTCGACGGCGTCAGGTGATATAATAAAGTACTTGGGTTGCACTTTTTCTGATGAGGTGGTTTTTAATGAAAGTGCGGTCAATGAGCTCAATGAAAATCTGAACAGACTTAGGGACTCTAGCCTCTTGAAGCCGGACCAGAAGCTTAACATAATTAATCAGTACGTCTTCCCAGCCATGATATATCCCTTTCAAACTGCTCTACTCACTAAGATTAGGCCTGCACTTTTGGAAGGAATTGATACCATTATTCGTCGCAGTGTGAAAACGATGATTGGATGATTGGACTGCCGGCGAACACGTCTACCGCCATGCTCTATGCTCCCCGGCGTTGTAGAGGTTTAGGATTGTTACGGTGCGAATGGGAGGCACCAATTCAACCGTGGGCGATCGCTCAGAGGTTATCGCGAGTCTCCGAACGCCTATTTCAGTCCGTATTCGATTATGACGCTGAAGTTTCGGAGTGTACTAAGCGTCTTGGGGTGGAAAGCGCCAGCCCTTCCGAGGTACAAAGCTTGAGGAAGGTAAGACAGACGCTGAGATTGAATGCTTTTAATGAATGGGCATCATGTAAGTGGCAGGGAATATGGGTGCGCCACTTTGCTGCCAACCCAAAGGCGAACAGCTTTTTATGCGATAGGAAGATTCTGTCTGGGTCGGAATGGATCAACTCCGTAAAATTGAATACGAACTAGGCCCCGCTGCGCGGTGTTCCTGGTGTAAGTGAGTTAGCGGGAGATGTGGGACCCCTTTGCCGCAAATGTGGCAGAGAGAACGAAACCCCAGCCCATGTGCTTGGAAGTTGTCCCAATAACATGCTTTCCGTTACACGCAGACATCACAACATCAAGCATAAGTTAGTTGAGTGGTTAACGGAGAAGGGCTATGTGTGTAGGGAAGAAGTCTACGCCATAGACGAAAATGGCACTTCAAGATATGCCGATATCATTGCATTTAAGAGTAATTCTAAATCTGCGTGGATACTGGACCCAGCGATTCGCAACGAAAGCAATGATATGGAACAAGCGGAGAAAGTGGATCAGGAGAAAAAATCTATTTATGAAAAATGCATTCCCTTTCTTAGAGAGAAATTCAGGGAGCAGTTTGGCGTGAGGGACTACAACGTTTGTGGATTGTGGTTCGGAGCTAGAGGAGCGATTCCAAAGCTTACTTACGACATTCTGTTGGAACTAGGGATCGAGTCAGCCAACCTATTAAGTTTAACAGAGACTATTCTAGTCGACTCCTTAAGCATACTGAACCAGCACATCTGTAGCTGACGTTTCATTTAAAATTAAGTTTAAACAGGCGAAAAAAACTCTTTCGGTCGCTTTTCTTTTATGGATTAAGGTAATACTTTTAATATGTAGTTTTAATATTGTTAGACTTCCAGTATTTACTTGTATATTGACACTGTGCAATGTTTTGATCTATAATAACGACTTATTGATGTGATTATCAATGTATATCTTTTTTTTTGTATTTGTTATTTCTATTAAGACTGGTTACGCGTTTGTAACTATATTATTTGTACTATATATTTTAATTTTTTGTACTATTTATTAAAGACTGGTTACGCGTGTGTACTATATATATTTCACAAGTTTCAATTGTAATTTTTGTTATAAAACGAATGTCAACTGGACTGATGAGCACGCTGTGTTTAAGCAGACCCAATGTAACTGGGCAGCCCCATTTATTGTATTGTATATTACCGCAATAAAGTGTTTCTCTCATATATATATATATATAGAGTATATATATGTATTTATACAGATACTACCACCGTCTCTGACACGAAGATCTCGGGGCAAAATCAATGAACCGGATGTGCGACTTTTTCCAGTTTTTCACGATTACCCCGAAAACCGCTCCAACGATTTTTTTCTAAATTTCGTATACAATTTGTCCCGATCGCAACACTTGCATTTCCCAACAAAAGAGGAAGTAAAAATCTTACACAAACACAGAATTTGTACAACAAATTTAAATTCTTTTTAGTTGATGGCATCCATAGTATGTGAGTGTGGCTCCGTTATTCTATAGAAAGTTGTAAAACAAGTCGTAAACAGTAGAGAGAAGTAAATAAGGACTAAACATACCGAACAGGCACAAGGAGTACGTTGAAAGTGTATTGCTTTTGAGTAGAATCTATGACAAGAATCTGTCCCACCTCCACCCGCTCCCAATGTTTCATTGGCTAATTACTTTCTCTTACTGCTGTAAGAGGAATTATTACAATCGTGGTAAATTTTCTATATAGAGTTTTCACCGAAAATAAATATATTATGGTCTCTTGAATCCGAAAAAAGTTTGGTCGGTATAACTCAAAAGTGCACAAAAAATTTCCATATAAGAACATTTTAGTAAAGTGATAACTTCCCGATTTCGACCTAAAACCTTATTTTGTTGGACTATCCTTCTAAAACTTACAACAACATATTAAATTTGAACTTTCTGCAATTTTCTATTTTTCAGTTTTTTTTTTTTTTTAGATTCAGGGGATCTTCAAAGTGTTATATTTCCAGTGAAAACGCCATATCGAAAATTTAATACGAAATCAATACTTCCTCTTATTAACAGCAGTAATAGAAAGTAAATAAAGAAAATTCATCAGAGATATTTTCCGTGATAGCCTGCTTCTTTTTGTGATCATCGACCAGTTTCGAGCGTTCGCCCATCATTAATGTGATAACATAGACTTGAACGGAGCAAATTTAGTTAATACAATATCCCACTCACACTGTTTTGGCAAAAAACATCCTGATGATGGGCGAACGCCTGAAACCGATCGATGACCATAAAAAGAAACAGGCTATCACGAAAAATATCTCTGTTTTCAGCCTCTGTAAAATCAACCACAACAAAGAAAATCCGTTGTTGGAGTCATTTTCGAGAAAATCGCAAAAAAACTATTAAAAAAAAAAAAATCAGAAATCTTGCACTTCCGGTTAGTGGATTTTTTAAATTATTTCATTAACTGCAGTAAGAGAATGTAGTGTGAGTGTTTCACTCCAGAATTTTAGCTTTTGGAATGTTGGAGATCACTGGGTTGACGGGTATGAAGTAGTATTATTAATTTAAGAATTAATTTCTTTTCGGGTGATTGCCAAAATATGACCCTGAACTGCTTTAAAGAAATCTTTATATATATTATATAAACACGACTGTGTATTGATAAAATCTAATTGACCTCGCTTCTGTAATATATTAACATAAAAAATACATAAAATTTAAAGTTATAATTAGATAAATTAAAATATATATATATATATCTGCTGTTTATCACCCTTATTAACTTTCTCTTATTAAAATTTTTAAAATTATAATTAATAAACTTGGTTGAAACTGAGAACCATTACAATATCTAATTTAAAGAGCGGTATCAAACTCATTTTAGATTCATATCATTTTGTAAAGTAATTTCTATTATCTAAAAAAAAAAATCTGATGTGGAACACCCTTATGAATTTCTTTTTAATTCTCTTAATACATTTTAGGGAGTTTAAATTTCAAATGTTTGAGTTCCTTCAGCGCAGTCTACTAGACTACAATGTAATTATTAAGGGTTCCTTCAACGCTGTCTACTGGACTACAATGTAACTACTAAGGTTGCTTACTATAACTATATTTCTGTTTGAGCTCTGACTCTTGTATATTATGTTAGAACTCTGAAAAACAATCTGCATTAAGAGAAAGTCATGTGTGAGTGTTCCATACAAGATTATTAAATTATGGGGACCATTGATATAAAATTTCCAAAACAACTATTTCTTGGTTAAAAAAAAAAAAATCTACAAAGAACAATTGGTAAATCTTTTTATGTCTATTATCTACAAAGATTATTGAGACAGCAGAATTAAAGAAATTTGATTAAAGTTAAAGAAATCTCTTTTGTGTATTCCCCATTTTATAGAAATACAATACTGTTTATAAAGTAAGAATTTATGTTGTGGCAGTAGAAAATAGTTTCTGTTCAAAGATTGAGAAACAAAAACAAAAGTGTTTAAAATAGAATGTTTTTAAAAGAGAATTATGTACTGAAACGAAAAGTTAGCAGGTAATTAAATGCACTAGTCCTGTATTAGACAAAAGTAAAACATATTTAGATCTCTGTTTAGATGTTAGTGAAACCAATAAATACAGTGGATCCAATTGGTGCTTATGTGCAAAAAATCTGGTGTGAAACACTCACACACGGACTTTCTCTTACCCCTCTTAATTCAGTTATACATAAAATGGCAAATTTACTTTAAAATTTGAATTTTGCTCATTTGTCCTAACATAAATATAAGAGTCATTGGGATGGGACAAATACCAACCTACCAACCAAACCAGATAGGGAATTGTAAATTTCCCATATATTTGAAATTTAACACCACAATTTCCGCAATACTATCCGAAATTAATATTTGTGGGGAACTCCAAAATCTATTCTGTAAAGCTACATTTCCTCCGGTTAATCGAATTTCAAACAAAAAGAAGCAAGCTATTACGGAAAATATCTCTGATGCTTTTCAGGTCTGCGGATCCAACCATAACAACTAATAAAAAAAACCTTGTTTTGGCTATTGATTTCCATGAGCATACACCCAGGCAAATCCACAAATTCCTTGTGCTGATTGCTTGCAAAGCACCTTGATTGTCTGGGTAGATGACTGAAGTTTTGTTTTCTTCGACATTTTGATCTCAGTGGGATAGATAATTATTGCGCCTAGTTCTGATTGAAAGGCTGTGGTTAACCGAGATGTTATATCTCTCGGATTAACATGGTTCCTACACACCTTCTTACATCCTGGGAGCCGTCCGTATACAACATAGAGTCGCCTAAATTTGGTGCTTCGTTTTTACTCACAGAAACCTCAAAACCTTTATTTCCGGTGAAAACTCAATTTACGAAAATTTGACACGATCGAAATACTATTATGGGGCACTAGGACAAATTTAAAGCATCAGAGACATTTAATTATGATAGCCTGCTTCATTTTGTGGTCATCGACCGGTTTCGGGCGTTCGCCCATCTTCAGGATCCGTTTGTCACACAGTGTGATAACACAGACTTGCACAGAGCAAATTCAGTCTCTTAAACTAGGTTAAGAGTTTAGTTTTAAATACAATTAAAAAGACTAGTCAGTGTGTAAACTGAATTCGCTCTATGCAAGTCTGTCTTATCACACTGTGTAACAAATGCATCCTGAAGATGGGCGAATGCCCGAAACCGGTCGATGACCACAAAATGAGGCAGGTATCACGGAAAATGGTCTATGATGCTTTCCAGCTCTGCGGAACCAACCACCACAACAACAAATTTAAAGTATTAACTCGTCTATGATTATTCTAAACAAAAAAAAACATTAATTATAGAGTTATTCAATTAATACTTTCCAAATTTAATCGTATTTTATTATTATAAGATGAACAAATATTTAATAGAAACCCAAAAACATTTCAAGCGTTATCTATGAGTTCGAAACAACATTTACAATGGTTTATAGAAAACCTGTGAATGGGAAAAAATCATATATCTGCAATAATAATGAGATTTCTCCTTGTTTACACAGCATGATTGTGTCCATTTTAGCAAAATATTAATATTAACAAAAAAAAAAGTAACAACGATTTCTCTAAATATGTTATTTCAATACTTTGTAAGAGACAGACAGGCGGTAGTAAACGTCTAGTTGCGTGGGTGAACTATCATCGATCTGGACAAGCTGTGTTAGGGCCAGTGAGGGTCACCGACACACGACCAACACTTCACTAATTATCTATTTTTATTTGTGATTTATTAGGCAAAAAAAAAAAAAAAAAAATTGGAGTGAAACACTCACACAACTTTCTCTTACTCTAATTAATACAATTTAATAATTTTTTTTAAATTGCGTTTAATTCCATTGATTAATTAGGCTGGCCATAAAATTAGTGGTGACAATTTTACTTATATACCTGAGCGAATTTTATATGAAGCATTCTATGACAAAAACCAATAAATCATGTGAATATTTAAATTTAAACTAACTGGCAGGACCCCCCCCCCAAACACCCCTTTAAAATCAATGTTTACAGAAAAATATTTCAAAAAAGAAAAGTGATGCGTTTCTATTTTTATTGCAGCAAGCATTCCAAATTAAAGAAAATCCTTTGTAACAGTTTTCGAGATAATTCCAAAAATCTCAAAAAATCTATCCTGTAAAATCGTACTTCCGGTTATCCGATTTACTTTAAATTTGGAATTGTCTGAGCGCTTCTCATGTGTATTTAATATTATGTAGACTGTAAAACCATATATTATACTAAAAATGGTACTTTGGAGGAATACATAACGTTACTGTTTTAAAATCGGTTAACAACGGAAGTGCAATTTTATTATTATTATTATTATTATTAGTCTGTGGGGAGGGAGGGACCAAACCCTGCGCTATCCAAAGCCTCACTGAGCCCATATAACTACCCCAAGATAAACAACAACAAAACGGGTCTAGAACAAATATTCAGATTCGGGTCTAATCCATCTAAGATTCACCGCAGTCCGAATAAATCGGACAATAACCTTAAGCGGAAATAGCCTAAGCTCTTCCACAGAACATCTGCTCCGTCCAAAGGTCCTGAACCTAATCTCCTCACAACCCAGACAATCTGTCATAAGATGGATGGGTGTTTCCTCCTCTGTCTCACAGAATCTACAAATGGACCCGGCATGGCCCCATTACGTACAGATGTCTCCTTAAACCACAATGTCCAGTAAGGGATCCAAACAGATGCTTGAGAGAGCTCCGTGAAAGACACACCAACGTCTCACTAATAGCCCTGTCCGGACCCCCGATGAGCATTTTGGACTGCCGACAACAAACACAGCTCATCCATAAGAATGAATGCTGTGAAGCTGTCCATGATTGGAAGCCTGACAGATATGTGCCAGAATACACGCCATCAGCAGGCTCGGGACCAATGAAAGGGAGAGAGACGCCTAATTTGGCAAACCTATCCACCTCCTAATTCCCAAAAATTCCCATGTGACCCGGTACCCAGACTAGAAGCACTTCCTTCAGAAAAGAAAGCTCTTCCAGTCTTTTATGACATTCTAACACCAACCTGGAAGTGAAGATACATGAACTCAGCGCCTTCAGCGCAGCTTGGTTGTCCGAGCAAATACAAGCACCTTTTAAGTTAGTGTTCCGTACCCTGTCATCCAGACACAACAAAGAATACCATAAACCTCAGTCTGGAAGACTGTGGTCCATTCACTAAGAGATACTGCCAAATGATCTCCGGTCTCAAAATAGACAGCAGCTCCAGACCTCTTACCATCCATTCTGGAACCGTCCGTGTAACACCGGAGGTAATTATCAGGTATCACACCAGACGAACCCAATCATGACCAATATTCCCTAGAAGGTAACCTAACTCTGTAAGAATGCTCGAAAACAAAAATCTTCAACATTCTGTCAGAAGGAAAATCTGTAAAAGGAACTTTCAAGAGCATCTCGCGATGAATGGTAGAATGACCATATCGCTTTTACCTTGCCGAAAACCTGCCTGTTTAATTCAATAACAGACTTTCATTGCCACAGTCAAAGAGCGGTGGGATTCCCAATAAAGTCTCCATTGCAGCTGTTGGCTTGGTCCGTATCGCACCGAAGTGCAATTTTGCATAATAGGTATTTATAGAAATACCGAGTTTGTTCGTATTTTCTCGAAAACGAAAGAAAATTTTGTATGACAAAGTCGTATGAGTGTTTCACACCAATCTCTTACTGCTATATATATATATATAGGTACATTTTTTGTAAAAAGGGGGCCGGCTATATAATTTTGGAAACCTTTAGACTAGATTGTCAGTGACCTTGGGAATGTTTACACGAATCATTTCTCTCACACACACTTATCTATGAATCAGTCACTTAGTCGTCTCTCTATATATAAATAAAAAATATTTACAGGGTGACATTAACATGCACTATCCACTTGTCTTAGAAAGTACGCAAGATAGAAAAGAAAAAAAATTCCAAATGATACACTTAATTTTTTCAAGAATACCAAATATGTGATCAATTAAGTTTTTTTAAGCTGTAGAAATAAGTGATTTCGAAATCTTATTACAAATTGGTCAAAATATTTTTACTTTCTCTTACTCCTAAGTAAAAGGAAGTATTGTAATCGTGTCAAATTTTTGATATCGAGTTTTCACCGGTAATATATTCGTTTTGAGGTTCTCTGAGTCCAAGAAAAATGGTTTTTAGAAAATGGTCTGTGTGTGTGTGTATATGTATGTGTATGTGTATATATAAAATGTAAACAGCACAGCTCAAAAACGAAAAATCATAGAACATTGAAACTTGATAATCCGACAGTACGTTATCTGTCAAAATTCCTCAATCGGAAGTACCACTTTACTGATAGGTTTTTTTTTACTTTTTTGCGATTTTGACAAAAATGACTCCAACGATTTTCTTGAAACATCGTATATCAACTACACATACAATGAGATACAACTTTTATTTGAAACATTTCTCCGGGAAAATTCATTTAAGAGTACTTTTATGTGAGCGGTGGGGCTACGGTTTCCTCTAAAGTGCTATTTCACAGTTTATTACACAATTCTGGTATACTAACTATAAACTTTGTCAATCACAATTTTGAAAACTAGAGTAAGAGAAACTTGTGTGAGTGTTTCACACCAGATTATTTTTAAACAAAGTTTTAAAGCAGATTATTTTATTGAACGAGAAAAATCTGTTGAATATTCGCTGAGTTAGCAAGATTATTTTACAGAGTGATGAATTTAAATTTATAAATAATGGATTATTGAATAGGTGGAATTTTCGAATATGGGCGGATGAAAATCCAGATATTACATAACGGACAAGGTGTCAGACAATGATTTTCATAAATATGTGGTACGCCCCTAATAGGGGATCAACTTATAGGTCCTTATTTTTACAATGAACATTGAACGCAGACAAAGTATCTTTATTTCTTAAGTGAACATCTTCCAGATCTGCTTGAAAATATCTCTGCAGCACACTGGCGACTGATGTGACTTTCAGCAAGATGAATTTCCAGCTCATAGTGTGAGAATAGTAAAGCGTTATCAGGATAAATGGATTGGCACGCTACCTATCATATTCATTGACTAGCAGGCTCCCTAGACCTGAAGCCTTTGGATTATTTCCTCTGGGGAATACCTAACAAATAAAATTTATGGTGTAATGGAATCAGATATTAGATGTAATGGAATCGTTTGATGTGTGATTCCTGGAGTAGCAGATGTCTTGAAGAGGGCGGAAGTTAGTTTTAGAGATTTGGAAGTTAGTGCTCGAATTATTAAACGGTTTTTTATATAAAAATAAACTGTATTTTAACAATAATTTAAACGTGATAAATGGTAACTAATAACTATAATAAAATACTTAATAATAAATAGAAGATAAATAGCTGATAATTTAGAATGGTTAAAATAACGAACTAAAGTGCACAACTACGAGAATGATAAGTTGAATATAACTGTGAATTGCCGCTCGTGTATAGTTTGGTCGTAGATGATATAATAATCCTCTCGTCGTATATCATAGGGTTTTTATATACTGTTGTTCACACTCACACCAAGATATCTGTCTTAGTGTGCGGCCTTGTGCGACCTTCGTAGTTTTCTGACCTTATTTAGTGGCCATACTTATCGCGGTGCCTGCCTTTGATGTGAGAATTGATGAAAAGGCTTTGTTGTTTGTTTGGTTGACCGCGGCTGTCGGCGGCCAACAGTGTTACTGTTTTCACCTTTTGTAAATTATTTCTTTGGCGTACTTTGCCGATGTCAATGACTTTGCCATGTCATTACAATGGCAACTTAAAGAAAGAATTTCTAAAGCATGCAAAGAAATCCGTTCTGATTCTGTAATGAGTGCAATCAATGAAAAAACTGGACAAAAAAAGGCGTGTTTGCGTTTATTTAATGATGATGCCCATTTTTAAGAACTAATAAGAATTATGTTTTTGCCTTATTTGACTATAAACTCAAAAACAATGTGGAATAATAGCAACTAGAAGGCAGAATTTCTATACACTTTGAATATCTCAGAAAATTTTGTTCGTCAATAACCATTTTTCATGAATAATAATAATAATAATAATAATAATAATAAAAATAAAAATACGTGGTCTAATTTGTTGTAAAAAAAAGTTGGTTTCGAAATCTCTTGTTCTGCAGCTTAAAAAAAAAAAAATAAAAAATAATTGATCCCATATTTGGAATCCTTGATTGCCCGTTTAGTTCTCTCTGGCATACTTTCCAAGACAAGTGGGTGGTGTATTTAAAATTGCCCCCTTTATTGTAGAGAGAATCAGAGAGAGAAAGAGTGAGAGAGTTGAAAGGATGTCCTTGTAATCGTTTGCAAGACAATTTCAAAAAACTCAAAAACCTATTCTGTAAATTCGTACTTACGGTTAACCAATTTTCTTCAAATTTGGAATTCTCTCAATGTTTCTAATGTTTATTAATATTACGTACATGGTAAAAACCATATCATATAAAATTTAAAGAAAAATCGTTGGTGCTATTTTCGAGAAAAAAATCACGAACAATATAAAAAATATCGATTTAAAATTAAAAGAAAAAGAGATTTCATTATGGAAATATCAATTACTCTTATCACAAGTAATCCACGCGCAAGAAATATGGGAAATTTAATCGGAATTTTAAATAGAAGATTATTCTGTGTTTTACTTCACGTCCTCTCCTCCAGGGCTCCTTGTCTTTGTAGCATGATAAAATTTATAACCAATTCATGGTAGTAATTATCACACAAAACAAATAAGACATCATCAGTAAACAACAGTTATCATAATGGTTTAACAACAGCTTAACAGAAATACTACATCTGTTTTTACAAGCTGGGTAATAAAAATACAATAGCAAAATAATTAACCAAAAAAAAAAAAAAAAAAAAAAAACGTTTGCTTTATTTACTTTCACTTATTCCTAACAACAGGAAGTATTGCGATCGTTTCATATTTTCAAAAAAATTTAGTTTTCACCGGAAATACATATGTGCAAGTGCCGTATGAGTGCCAAGTAAATGTTTTTAAGCGAATTTTTAAGCTGTATATGTGTTGAACACAATATCTCAAAATCCCCCCCAAAAAAAAATCGCAGGAAATTCAAATTTCATATTCTATTTAGGTACAATCATCAATGGATCTGGACACAAAGATTTTTAAGACAAAATCCATCAACCGCAAGTGCGGACTGTATTATCTTTTTTTTTCTCATTTTTTCCCGATTTTCTTGAAAATGGTTCCATTGATTTTCTTTAAACTTGAGGCGGCTCCTGACTTGGATATGTGGGGGTTCAACATTTTTTTTCTTTAAATTACTTACATTACCTATCATTTATTAACAGCTAGACAGAAATCATGAAGTAAGCCAGGCGACAGGTAAAAACTTGCATCCCTCCCCTACAATTAAATATGTTAAATTAACAATAAATATGTCACTGTGCACCCAGAGAAGAAGTGTGAAAAAAAAAGGTTGTACCGTTTGAGTTCGAAAATTAAGTGGTTAACTTAACGGAAATTTTTATTATCTAAATAAAGTGTTTTGGTTCAAAGGAAATGTGATGAGTTAGCATCGATTCTTTGCTTGGTTATATATCTTAGTGATGTTTTAAGTACCAATACCAACATCAATTTTTTATAATTATAAAAATAATATATAAAATATAAATATAATATATAAAAATCCACACAGTGGCGCAGGCACATCGCATCACAAAAAATAACCAATATGAGTAACGCCATTACAGTGCAATGTGGAATGTGCAAATAACTTTGGGTAAGATCGGGTAAGTTCGTTTAATGTTCAACGCACTTGTATTCCACACTCTTATTTTAAAAAAGTTAATAACAATATAAGAAATATACACATCTTACTAACACAAAGAAATGTATATATATATATATATATATATACACGTATATACATAGAATTCTCCAGCGCGACGCCGAGCTGACGCGAAGCCTCCAACTTCCTACATTTTATAGATCTCCTGGTATGTATACGTACTCACTACAGTGCATAATTCATTAAACACTTACATTAAAGTGAGCTCCTCCTAAACTGATATACGTTTCTATTCTTTTATGTCTAATTCTCTGATTTGACAACAGATTAATATTTTTTTTCACATCCCATCATACATGATTTGATTTGATATTTAACAAATCAGACAATATATACAATTTTTAATGTGTCTAATGTTTGTAACTAATATAAAAATGAAAATATTTTTTTTTGAAATTCAAATATGAAATAAAATAAAAATACAAATTTGTTACTGTTTTATTTATAGCGTAGGGTTTGCCCTCCCCTTCTGCGGGGGGTTCAGTCGCGCAATCGCGAATAATAGTAGCCGCCACTGCTATCTACTAACATAGATACCTTTCACTTTTATTTGAAACGTTTTCCCAAGAAAAAGTGATTTTGGGGGGAGGGATTCAACTTTCCGTTAAAGAACCATTTCAGTACAATATATGATTCTGCAACCTTATATAAATACACATTAAAAGCGATGCTAGGATTCTTAATCTATAAAAAATAGGTTAATCGAATATGCGTTTTTACAGAATAGGTTTTTGATTTTTTAATTTTCTTGAGAAACGACTATAAAGATATATGCTAACTTCACAGATAAATACGTATTACTTTTATTTGTAACATTTTCCGAAAAAAAGAAGAAATTTTTGACTATAAATATAAATTTGTACAAGCTTTGTTGGTTTTGACATACAGCGCTCCACATAAGGTCTCTCATGTGTACAATTAAAAAAAAAAATCCCCACCACCATTTTCATAGCCAGCCCAATTAAACATTGTAACGTTGGAATTTTAAAGAAAATTTGTTAATTAAATTGTATTAATTATAGTAAGACAAAGAAGGGAATAGCTAAGTGGTTAGCGTAATGGACTCGCATGCGGAGGGCCCGGGTTCGAGTCCAGCTGTGCTACCCTTAGATTTTTTCTTCCTAGGAGGCTCTACAGCTCACTGGCCGGTGATGGACAGTGTCTGTAACAAGAGAACCCAGAAACATACAAGGATCATTTTTCAAAGGGTTTTGCCTTTATTACAGAAGCAGGATACTATTACAGAAAAGCTATAAGTGCTGATGAACTGCTACTTATCACATTAAGGTACCATAAAAATACTGATATCTTGACGCTGCACAGAAAAGGAACATCCAGAGTCTTTATGAACTGGAATTTTGCCGGGTCGTTCATTAACTCTTATGCTAAAGCGTACGCGCTATACTGTATACAAGATTGATTAAAATTATGGTCCCACCACTTCCTTTTCCTTCTTTTACGTAATTTTAGCCACATATACATTACAAATCGTCTTCACTCGAAGAAGGCATGCTATCCAACTAAAAGGACGCAGACACGTGCTCTTTCTGTGTACGGAGGTGAGTCTGAAACATGAATGAAGCGTCTTATGCTTGTCTTGACGCATGCCGGTGTGCGGCCTCCTTAAGATTGTTAGCGAATGTTCTGTATATATCTATATATATATATATGTGTGTGTGTGTTTCTGTAAACAAAATATCTCAAAAATCAATAATCACAGGAATCTCAAATATGAAATTGAAATTAATTTTAGGTACTGGTAGCGCGCGGTATTAGGCGCCAATGGTAGCGCGCTGGACGAGTAAGCGGGGGAGATCCCGGGTTCGAATCCAGCCTTCGGCGTGCCCTTAATTTACTCTCCTAGGAGCTTACAGCTCACTTCGCTGTGATGGACAGTGTTGTGGTAATGAAGAACACTGTCCGGAGGCCGGCAGTGCACTGAGAAGGCTCCGGGCGCAAATGACCGTACTGTGACACGCCTTAATTAAAAAAAAAAAAAAAAAACAGCTACTAGCGCCGCATCTTATGGAACTAAAGGCAAAATCCATCAAACGGTCGTGTGACTTTACTCATATCCATTTTTTTTTTTTCAGTTTTACGCGATTTTCTCGAAAACGGTGGGGAATGATTTTTTTTTCGGAAAATATGATGTTTTGGTGGTGGAGGGCAAAGAATCGTGTTAAGGTGGCGTTGTATACAGAGAATCCCCCTCATAATCATTTTACGAGTTCATTTCCTAAGTATGGGATGGCGGATAAAAGGTTGGTGATGACTGTAGCTCCTCATAAGGATATTTGTCCTCAGGGGAGGACATAGCCTAGGAAGGCAGTTCCTATAATTACGAATAATATAATAACTCCTATTATTCATGTGGTGGGTTCTGGGCGAACAGTAGCGTTAAGCTTCCCTAATCTAAAGTACCACCAGAATACAATATATAGTTCTGAAATATTCAATATACCATCTCTATAATATTATTATACATTAGAAGCATTGCTAGTATTTCAAATTTGACAAAAATTCGGTCACGTGAAAGTGCGATTTTACATAATTGGTTGTTTCTTTCTTTTTTTTGAATTTTCGGTACTTTTACTTGTGACATTTTTCTGAAAAAAAAAAAATTATATTTAGGTGCTTCTGAGGATACTGAGACGATAAAATTCAAAATATGTTAGTTCAATATTATTGGCGCTCTCTACAATATAATCCTACTCCCTCTAACTGCCTCTTTTGGTAGGTTGGCACTTATTCCCTCCATATATTTTTTT